>VMBQ01006576.1:4486-52658 GCA_007657795.1 Dreissena rostriformis | reverse complement strand
CATTAACTTGGGTTATAAGAAATATTGGAGAGAAATTTCCATACTAGAAATATTGTTGATTGCAACATCTTTGTCACATTGTTGAGCATAGTACCAATCATTGACCAAAAAACATCGTACCAAGATAAACCTGTGCTTATTCCATAAATTAAGTGAAATACATTAATTGCATTCACCCATTACCAATAGTGCTTTGTAAACTTTGCTTAATAAATTAAACATTTAACAAGATGTGTTTGTGAAACACTATGTCCCCTTTTGAGCGATTTTGACCCATATATTTGACCTTGAAGGATGACCTTGACCTTTCACCACTCAAAATGTGCAGCTCCATGCGATTACACATGCATGCCAAATATGAAGTTGCTATCTTCAATATTGCAAAAGTTAAGGCAAATGTTAAGGTTTGACGCAAACAAACAAACCAACAGACAGGGCAAAAACAATATGTCCCCCAGTATAGACTGGGGGACATACAAACATCTGGCGCTCAAGGGCACTAGCCCAGAAACTATGTAAGATATCAACATGAAACTTCATGGGTGTATAGATATCAATGAGGAGAGGTGCCATGCACAAAACTATAACCATACACTTTCTTAAATAAGAGTTATTGCCCTTTGTTTGTTTTGTGTGATATAACTTTTCAGGGCTATATCTCAGATACTGTACAAGATTTCAACATGAAACTTCATGGGTGTATTGATATCAATTAGGAGCAATGTCATGCTTAAGAACCATAATTTTACACTTTCTTAAATAAGAGTTATTGCCCTTTGTTGTTTTTGTATGATGTAATTTTTTAGTGCTATATCTCAGATACAATACAAGATTTCAACATGAAACTTCATGGGTATGAAGATATCATTTAGGAGAATTGTCTAGCACAAGAACCATAACCCTACACTTTCTTAAGTAAGAGATATCGCCCTTTGTTGTTTTTGTATGTATAACTTTTCAGGGCTTTATNTGGAGCTGCACATTTTGAGTGGTGAAAGGTCAAGGTCATCCTTCAAGGTCAAAGGTCAAAAAAATAATCAAAGCGTCGCATTAAGGGGCATTGTGTTTCTGACAAACACATCTCATTTTTAATCAAGCTATTTATGTTACCTTATTGTTAACCCTTTAATATATGTGTTAATTGTAAACAAATGTGTATGCTTGAATAATTTGCATATGTTTGAATATAACATTGCTTTCAAAATTAATTTTATTTGAGTCTAAATTTAAAGGACTTTTACCTTCACTGGCCCTTAAAGTTTTGAGCAACCAGGCAACCTTTACCAGTAGGCATAAATTGATAACTCTTTTAGCCATATCTCTTTTAGCTATTAATAATGTGTTTAAAAGTTATTTAAACTGATCAATTTGCTCTGACACTTCTAACTCCAGGAATCTACATTTGCCCCTGCTACTATTTCCCAAACCGCACAGGAAGCATGGGTAGACCCTCGTTCATCGTTGCCTGGGAATTGAAGAGCAGAGACAAGTCTGCCAACCTTTGGGCCAAAAGGGGAACAGCTCAGCTGATGTTAATATTGATTGTTTTTGTTTTCAGGCACAGTTTTCCAGAGTTATTTTACATTGTGCATCGGATATTTTCTGATGAAGTTTTATCTCTGGTTTTTAACCTGGCCTTGAAAACACCATTTAAGGATAAAGATAAAGATACTGTGTCCATTATGGCATTCTGTATACAACTTGTATGTTTACATTTACTAATATGTTTTGTTTATTATGGCGGTTCTCTATTGCCCATTATGGCATTTTGTACAAACTTGTATGTTTACATTTACTAATATGTTTTGTTTTTATATGAATGTACATATTTTATACACTGTTAAAGTGTTTTGTATGTATTACATTCATTGTTTTAGGGCATCCACTTTTAAATGTCCTCACTTTTATGGTATTTGTAATAAATGCCCTTTTTCAATCTCAATACTGTGCTGGTTGTTTACTTCATGCCATACTAGTTTCAATCGGACATATATGACTCACATATATTATTATAAACAATACATAAATAATTATATACAAGCAAATAAGCATACTTACACACAAACTGCCAAATTCATAATATAGGTTACTTTTAGGTAATGACATCTAAGTAATCTTCATTGGCATAAAACATGTTTTTAATAAAAAGATTTTAATCTATATAAATGCTTATACATGTGTTAATTAAATTGCATAAAAAATACCTAAGTTTTCATTATTAAATAGATAAACATATGGGGTTTGAACTCACAACAAAAATTGCATCTTAAATATCGGCACGCTTACCAACTGCGCTTTCGCGGCTGACGAGAAGAATGGACAATGAAGATGCTAATTGTCAAAGCGAGATATCTCTAGTTTAAATACATTCATGTTATGGTGTAGGCGAAATAATGTTGTGTTCTTATGCAAACATTCTGTCGCTGATGGATGAACACTGTATTATGTGAAATTGGAATAAGACATCACACTGATCATTTTAGGGATTTTCTCAAACAAAAATATTTATTTCATAATCTAAATTTATGTTTGTAATATTTTATCTATATTTCATGCTTAATAAGCAGTTTTCCATGACTTTTTCATTAAAGTGATATTAGACGCATTTTTCACTGTTGAATTGAGCTGAAAAGAATTTACAGGTCCAAAGCGTTAGTTAAAATGTGGTTACTGACCAATTATCTGCAACTCATCTTGCTACCAGTTGTTTATAAAAATATATACATGTATTGTAACAAATATTTTACATGACTAACCCAGTCCTGTAAGCTTAACTAGCCGAGCGGAACTGCCGCGTATTTACAAAAGCAATACGATTCGAGTAGGGATGGGATTCGAATACTAAAATGATATTCGAATATTCGTTTGCCCTTATTCGAATATATTCGATTTTAGACATAAGATGAAAATGTCCGAACTTACGCCCGTCCGGGTGTATTAATATCAATTAGGAGCAATGTCATGCTTAAGAACCATAATTGTACACTTTCTTAAATAAGAGTTATTGCCCTTTGTTGTTTTTGTATGATGTAATTTTTCAGTGCTATATCTCAGATACAATACAAGATTTCAACATAAAACTTCATGGGTATGAAGATATCATTTAGGAGAATTGCCTAGCACAAGAACCATAACCCTACACTTTCTTAAGTAAGAGTTATTGCCCTTTGTTGTTTTTGTATGTATAACTTTTCATGGCTTTTCTCAGATAAGCTACTAAATTTCCACATGAAACTTCATTGGTGTATAGATAAATGTATCAATGAGCAGAATTGCAATGCATAAAAGCAATAACCCTATACTTGATTATATTTTTTCACAATTATTCCGTATATGAAGAGATTAGCACCCATCCATAAACAAAATTTATTTGGCGGGGGATATCAATTCAAAGAATTTGCTTCTTTCAAATTAATTTCGCAGTCACAAGTGTTATTTTGCATATTTGTCTATCATGTGTATTTTCTCTAAGGAATCATACGACTAAGGTTTTTAAACTGTTATTTTGAGTTTTAAGATATAAGACGCAACGCCCTGAAGACTTTAGCAGAAGACCCAATCACAGTGATTAACACATGATGATCTGGGCCCGTATTCACAAAGCTCCTTAGGGTAAAACTAAGCCCATCTGACACAGCAACGTTGATTGAACGTTGAATCAACGTCAGATTCAACGTTGAAAATTGGTTGGATTTATATTTGATTTTGAAAGTTGAGACAACGTTGAGGCATCAACCTAAAATCAACGTCGATATCAACGTTGAATCAACATTGTTTCAACGTTGAAAATAATGTTGATTCAACGTTGAAACAACGTTGACTTAACTTCTATAATTGGTTGAATTAACATTGGATTTGAAAGTTGAAACAACATCTTTATTCAACACAAGTTTATTGCATGAATGTGATTTATACAAATATATATCATCGCATTCTTGTTCTTTTTTTGGTCTTGAATCCGGATCTGTTCGGGTGTCTTCCCAGTACCTACAATATCAATATTTTAATCATGTCATGACCAACAAACACTTTTTATAAACTACATTTTACATAATTATATATTTCAATTTTAGAATTTAATAAAATTAATAATTGAGGTTAAGATTACATTTTGAATTTTATTTCTGTTTCAATAAACGGTGAATTTGGATTATCGGTGTTCGAAATAACGGTGTTGAAGTGTACATATTTATTTTTCACGTAATTGAATTGTGTGGCGTTGACCTTAACCCTAGACATGAACCTTGACCTTAACCCTAGGCATGAATCTTACATATGACACACAGCAAGAAAGAAGATGGAGCAGAATTATGGAAAGTTATTACAGAATCCACTGATGCATAGTAAAATAATGGCTAAATAATAACTATTTTTACAAATGTGTGACCTTTGATGTTTGACCTTGACTTTGGTCAAAAACACACAGGTCTTGCACTGCCTGATAATTGAGAACATTAACATGTTCAATGTGTCAATATTTGCTGATAAAAACACTCCCACTTTGGTCCATTTTGCAGATAAAAAAAATCCCAAATTTGCCATTTTATCAATTAAAAAAATCCCAATATGACCAGACTCCTTTTCCAAAAATGGCTAGAAAATCCCCTGAAAGGTTAACATACTATGATGTTTTACAAAAGAGTACACCCTGCCCCTTCTCAGACCCCCGAATATGTTTGCTTGAGCTAAATCCCAACCGGGTTTAGGCCCATCGAGACAGGAATATGAATGTATCTGCTCAAAACTGAACATGTTTCCTTTTGATTGAAAGCTGGCAATAACAATAACAAACAAATGATAAGAAAAGTCTTAAAATTGCTATTGTCCAACAGTTTGCACTAGCAAAACCATGACTTTGGTCGAAAACACATAGGTCTTGCACTGCCTGATAATTGAGAACATTTACATCGGGACATTTTTGGATCCATTTTAGTATGGTAGAATCCTTACCAAATAAGGCATATTTAATCCAAACATGTAATTTTGACCTTTGTGTGTGACTTTGACCATGACCCTAGCAACCTGGATCTTATATTTGAAACTCAGCTAGATAATTGAGAACAATTGTGGACAGTTATTACAGAATCCCTTGATGCATAGTAAAAGAATGACTAAATAATGAATAATTCATCATATTTGTGACCTTTGACCCCAATGTGTGACCTTGTCCTTAGCCCTTAGGATTATGGGTGTTGAATGTGAAGCACCCCCAGATGATTGAGAACAACTATGGCAAGTTTCATGGCTCTGGCTCATGTGTTAATGGAGATAAAGCTCTAAGCTTATATTAAAAAGCATTTTTTTCAAGATACAAGGGGCAATAACTCCATTATTAACAGATGGTGTACAATGCCATTTGGGGTGCATCATCCTCTTATCCCTATATATACTCATACTAAGTTTCAATGAAATCTGCCAAAGCACTTCCAAGATATGGCTCCGGACACAAAAGTGCAGGACGGACGGAAGGACTGACGGAAAGAAGGACCGACAAAGCCAAAACAATATCCCTCCGCCTATGGCATGGGATAAAAAGTAAGAATGTTGGAACAACCACCCAAGATGCTTTAGTTATGTGTGTCTGTTTTTGGCTATAGTCGGCTGTAGTTAATGACATGAGATCTAAATTATGTTTAATAAAACACATTTACTAATGTTAAAACCGCAGTCAAGATATACAAACTATATTGCATAAATCATTGCACAGAACTCCTCATGTTTAAGGCCACCTGTATGATTATGTGCAAGCCCTTTTTTGTGCCAGTTAGAAAACATAACACATGATTCAATCAAAACTGTTTATTAATAACTACAAAACTAACAATATATCTAGTAAAGGCATCATAAATTTATATTGCACTATCTATTACAACCAACGATGCTAGTGAAAANTATTCTCACCATCAGGATCGAGGTTATGTTGTATGTTCTCATACACTGTGCCTCATAGTGATAACTTATTCTCACCATCAGGATCGAGGTTACGTTGTAAGTTCTCATACAGTGTGCCTCATAACGATAACTTATTCCCACCATCAGGATCGAGGTTATGTTGTATGTTCTCATACACTGTGCCTCATAGTGATAACTTATTCCCACCATCAGGATCGAGGTTACGTTGCATGTTCTCATACACTGTGCCTCATAATGATAACTTATTCTCACCATCAGGATCGAGGTTACGTTGTATGTTCTCATACACTGTGCCTAATAATGATAACTTATTCTCACCATCAGGATCGAGGTTATGTTGTATGTTCTCATACAGTGTGCCTCATAACGATAACTTATTCCCACCATCAGGATCGTGGTTATGTTGTATGTTCTCATACACTGTGCCTCATAGTGATAACTTATTCTCACCATCAGGATCGAGGTTATGTTGTATGTTCTCATACACTGTGTCTCATAATGATAACTTATTCTCACCATCAGGATCGAGGTTGTGCTGTATGTTCTCATACACTGTGCCTCATAACTTATCCCCACCATCAGTTATGGAATTCCTACATACCCCTCACTGGATTAATGCACTTAATGTGACTGAATCGGTCATAAACACCTACGTCGGTAAGATCATCAATGGTGAATGTGTTTTTCAATAACGAACTATTGTCATCCGCAACACACTTGCCTTGTTTGTGTTCTGGGAGTCTTCACCGCGTCCTCATCGTGCTGTGCTGCCTTTTACTGCGTGTCCACTGCGTGTATAGCGGCTCGCAAGTGATGATCGGGCCAATGCCGAGCCTGGGAACGCTGTGTCTACTTAGAAGAAAATCTTACACATAGATCATGGACGCAACACTGAAAAAACGGTATGTACATTGCTTTTATTCACCTGTTTACCGTCGTATTACCACGAGGGTTTGACTTTCAAAATCTTAGACACCAAAGTCATGGTTGTTTGTGACACGAACCCAATGTTTTAGAATTGATATGTTTTGCCGTAGAGTGTCGTGAGGTCCATGAGACATTTCTGTGCGGTTTCACTGGTCTGCGTCCCACCGGCGTGCTTTGCTTACGTACAGCGTTTCGTCACCGTTAACAATACAATTGTCCATTGATGTCGCTATGAAATCGATTTATCAACAATATTTTCCAGAACAATAGTAAACTAATTATTACCCATACCCTCACTTTGGCATGGAGTCTTATATGAATTTAATATTCCCTAACATATATAAAGTTTGATATAAGTCTGAATGTTAACGTATGCTTATAAAACACTGTTAAACTCATCAAACATGAACAACATCCCGCCATTCTCTCCAGACACGTTTACCGTGCTACTCCTCGTACAACTGAAATAATATTAAAGTGTCAAATAGACTCGGCAATATTGCTATATTGAATATACCTTCGCGCATCACACAAAAACGCGAACATAAACCAGTGTTAATAAATCTTATGAAAAGCATACTTAGCTAGAAAGAGTGTTATAATAATTTTAATTATGCAATTGTGGTTAATATATCGAGCGCAATACCTTAAGATATCATTATTATTATTATTAAATCCAAAGACACATACATGTAATAATACTATTTCCATGTCGCACCACCCGTATGTTTAACACATGAGCAAAAATATGTGCATAAGATTTCATTTGGTGTTGTTTTTTATTTAATAAACAAACTTATTGAATACACTTTGACACTATGTGATATATCTAACCTGGATCTCAGATACGACCCGCGTCATGCAAAAATGGGTCTTGTTCTATATGTGGAAAGCGTAGCTCCAGACCAGCCTTCGCATTCGATAGCGAAATCTGATTAGAAGCTACGCTGTCCACTGTAAAGTCACACAAGGTTTCGTGATCTCATTAACGGACAGGGTAGCTTCTGACTAGACATTTCGATTTCGCTGGCAGGTCTTGTGCTAAGCTGGCCGCATATGGCAAAAGGCCCGTTTTCGCATGACGCGGTTCATATACTAGTATTACGGACATTGCCGACTAATGTGAACATTAATGAGGGGCAAGTAAAATATATCGCATAATACACACTTTGGATTCAAAGAACGGTAAATAAATTGTAACAAACATTTAGTTTAATACTGTTGACTGAAACTAACCTGCGCATGGTTGGGAAAATCTTTCATAGCTTGAGTTGGAAGAAGTCTGTTAATACTGGTATAACCTATAAGTACGTGAAGTGTAATCTTTTATTTCATGAGTTAGAAGAAGGCTGTTAATTCTGGTATAATCTTTCATTGCTTTAGTTGGAATTAGTCTGTTTATACTGGTATAACCTAGAGTATAAGTACATCAAGTGAAAACAAAAACAACTTTGAAGGTCCATATGTGTTCACTTATGCTGCACAGTGTCCTTGTTCATTGAGCTGCTTTGGGCAGAAATAAGAAAATACGAAACATTTTACCAAAACAAATGTATACTCATAGATCTGTATCACTTGCAAAAATAAATTTACCTTAAGTGTCACATATTAATGCAGTAAACGTTTTATTCGCTCCAATACCTTTAAATGGCTACTCCCCATATGCCAGGTAAATCTGATTGGTGCCTTTCACCCTTAGTCTACGTTCTTAATGTAAATTTGATTTACAAATTGAACAATTGATTACGCAAACGAATATATTTTCAAAACAATCTCTTAGCTTACACCTAAGCTCTTGCATGTAAAGTGGCGCATGTGTAATCTTACCATCGGGTAGCTTCAGTAACTTTCTTCTGCTCTGGAGGTCGTTGATCTCCATGTGCATCTTCATCAGTTCCTTCAATACCGAGTAGTGAATCTGTAACATGTGAAGCATTTGTTGTTGTTTTTTAACGTTTGGGGCTATTGGAAAAAAAAACAAAGTACATGCTATGCAAGATTCGAAGTTGCATTATATCCTATTTGGGCTACAGAAACCCAAAGTCAAACAACTTGGTTAAATCTTATACAAAATGTAATCAAAATGTGCTCATATTGTGCTATCTATTTTTGTACACAACAGTTAACCTAAACGGTGAACCAAACGAGCAAAAAAGGAATAGATATAAAGAACGAAAACAACGTCAAGTACTGTATTTTGTTAACATACTCGTGTTTGTTTATAAATATAACCTACCTCCTCTTCCCGAAACTTCCTTGTCTTTATCGCGTGTGTCTTCTTTCTTCGAGGACACCTCTCATTTGTCGAAGTGCGTTTGGAAGCGTCCAAGTCTTGTCGTTTGTCCTTATGGACATGGTTCTTATTCACAAGTTCCGGTTTGGCCTTTGAGACTGTGATGGCATTGTGAGGCGTAGCTTGTTTCGTTGGACTGGACCTCCGATTACCAGCCACTTTCTTATACGTTTCCATCACTCGTTGCACATTCGCTTTGTCTCTTTGAACTAGTGTTTCTTTCCCTGCATTCTCTTTTTGCTGATCATTTATCGTAAAGAACCCATCATAATTTTCGAAATTATTTCCGTCTGTCGAACCTGGATCATGTACCAGCTCTATGTGGACGTTATTCTCACCTTCCCGCAACTCTACCAATTGTTTACCATGTGACACATTTGATTTATTTAGTTTGTGTTCCAGTGTTTCACCGGTTGCAGACTGTTCATCATAAGGTATATCATTAGGTACCTCGTGCAGTATGTCCGGATCGTCGTCTTGACTGAATAAGAACGGGACATCAACTCCTGGAGAGGATTCTTGAGTCAATGAGGTGCCTTTGTGAAAGATTCTGCAAGCAAATCTGGAAAAGCAGGATTAAATACACTCATATGTTTGCTGGATACAGAATCTACCTTATATAAACAAACATGTATTGCATAAGTGGGATATCTTGCCATTTTATAACTTGGTTGATTTTCGTTTTCAAAAATAGATGATTCTGATGACATTCAACATTTGGAACTATAAGAATAGCCAACGAATTTAATAATTGAAGCGGTATCGGATACCGGTAGCTTTTTGTGTCTGGATCATCATTCCAATTAATCAATTGCTCTGTGCGGTAACGTCAATGGTAAGAACGGTTGAAAGTGACTTATTTAGCACGTACGCTAAATTATTTGCTTTGTTAACTAAATCTATGCCATCAATTTCCAAAACCATCATTCAATACATAACAAAAACTAAAGTAAAGAGCAGTAATCGCGTGTGAAATAAATGACAATTAGCTCCAAGATAGTCTTTCTTGCTATCTACTCTGAAGTGAAATAGCGTGCATGATGATGTAACATAACTGAATAACATGTGAGCGATATGAAACACGTGTGAGTTAGTCCATGTACAGAGACCCCCTTTCAATTACAGGTCAAAGCATTTAGCAATATGTTTTCAAATGCAACGCACTGTCAGTGGTTGGTTAAATATAGTTTCAAAGTTGTAAATATGGCGCACTGCACTTTCTATATACTTTATAATTGTTGTGACAATTCCGTTCGCTGCGTGATTATGCAAGCATTAAAATAAAGTCAGACGAATGTATGTCAGTTGCGCTTCGTGCATTTAATCGTTACAAATGAAATCGGCACGATAATCGGTCAACAAAAACAACATGTAGAAAGAAGAGCGTGTGCACGGCACAAATTATCGGAAAATTCGAGCTTATTGAGTCGGATGGGTCTTCCGACGGGGCAGAACGACTAAGACAAAACTTATCCGTCCTTACAGTCTACTGCAAACATTTCGAGTTTATAGTCTTTGCTTTGCTTTATTTTGTTAATATGTGATCTATTTTCTTGTTTTGTTAGATGGATTTATTTGTATTGTTTGAGTGCGGGCCTGAAAATTCACGCAACACGTTTCATAATCGAAATGTAACGTCACATTATTTTCATATAGAATATTAATTAAAATTACACACACATTTACAATCATCTCTCAGCAAGTCATATACCATTCCCTGTTTACTTGAGCTTAGTTCGGTGATGACCTTTATCCTTAATTGTACCTTATCATTATATTTATTCCGCGAACAATATATTTCAGTCGGCAATGCATTTCATGCTTATGAGATTTTTCGGCGTAGCTGTATAACCCAGATTTTCACCTTAGCTGACCATTGTATTTGCGTCCAATAAAATTTAAATAAGATTTCCCGCCAGTAGGCCCGAATGAATGCATGGACTTTTCGTATTAGTTAAAATACCAAAACTGTTCGAAAAAAAAACATGCACTGTACATTAAGCTTTTCCATTTACATTAACAAGTAATTCAATTGACTTTCTATTGTGTGAAGTATAGGGTAAATAAAATTCCAATTCTGCGTGGGCTTCTATTAAAAGGGAGACAGTAGTGCGTTTTGTAACGATGTTAACTGCATGATCAACGTGAAATAAACAAAAAGGCTGAAAGAATACATAGATGATATTTGTTGGAATCGGTGGAATATCGATTTTATTTTACGAGTGATCATAGAAAATAATATTTTCACGAGTGGCGCAGCCACGAGTGAAAATATTATTTTTCTATGATCACTCGTGAAATAAAATCGATATTCCACCGATTCCAACAAATTTTCTTTTTATTATATGCTTTTTTTCACCGTTAATATACATTGTAAAAGAGTTTAACTGGAGAATTGATCTGGAATGATGACATAATTTCGTCAAAAATTGACGTCATTTCTCAGTAAAGCAGTGAAAAATATCGATATTTTTCACTGTTATTTTTCACCAGTGAAATACCAGTTTTATTTCACTGATATTTCTCTATAAACCACCGGAAAGCATGTAATAAAACAGTCTCACACTCAACTCTGAACATCAATACAGTCTGTGTGTGCCCCTTAATATAAAGCAGATTGTCATCGCCAGAGCGTTTATACTTAAAAATAAATTAAAAGGCTATGATCTCATATTTAGTAATTACTACCAAATTGCATTCTGTGCCCTAGTATATTCATATAATATAAGTGTTGTTGTTCCCTATCCTGATATTCGTTTTGACGAAAATATTTTTATTTTTTTCAAAATTGACCTTTTAACATGTAAAAGTATTAAGTTGTAAACAAGCCATCGTACCAGCAGTGGAATCGTGACCTCAGTTTAAATGCATTGCATTCCATCCCGCAAGGTATCAAGGTCAGTGTGCGGTCAGTACAAGAATCTTGATATAAACGCTATCGCGTAACTAGGTGAACTGGAACTTTATTTTGACCAGAAATACTGTTAATGAAGATATTCGGCGATATAATTATGGTATGTCAATAATATATTCATAATGTGGTTTCAACAATACCATTATAAATAATATTTTTGATTAATTTAATTAGAATTATTCCACCATATTGACCAATTTACTAGTATTAAGCATGATCGCACATTTCTGTTCAAACAACGCGTATACATATTTTGACGATGTATATAGATGATTCGCGTGTGGCCGGTTGACGTTTATGGTTTTATTTTATTTCCTTTCTTCTTTTGTATTTCTGTTCTGCATCTATAGATATTTGATATATTATTATCTAATAATGCGAAATAAGCCACGAAATCTTGCGCAACACCCCGTAATTGATGTGAGTGTGATGCAGCTCAGAACTTTGCAGCTTTGATCTCATTGATATAACTGATTATCTTTCACCAAAACCAACCAAAATCAACGTCGTACATCTTTTTTTAAAGATATTTCGTATTACATATGAACCATACATGTAGCTCGTACTAGTATATGTTTGCTTGATTGTTGACACAACTTCTATGTATTACTGTGGGTATATGTTTTCAGACAAAGTTAGATACGTTGTATGTGTTGTTATAGCATAATTGTTTCATTGTGCCACATATAATATTACGGTGATTGATCATGTCAACATTTCATGCGAATGTCGGTTGTCATTGGTCGGTTCAACGTGCATACAAAAAATAAATTTCTTATCGAAGCGGTAGCACAAATGTCACCTGATTTGCGTGTTTACAATATTATTGTAAACATGTATTGGTTTCGCAATATAATTATTCAAAGTTCGAACCGCAAAATTTCCGTGAGCTGAGCTTAAGGTAAATATAGCAAAGACATGTGTGATAGAGACACGCACACTATGTTAAGTGAACACGATGTCGAATTATTTGAATAAATATATTAAATGAATGGGCTTTATTTGACACCCCTTCACACCGAACTGGCGTCCTCACTACGTCATAAAGAGTCAGTTAATGGTAAACGCCGATAGACGTAGTAAAAATGCCATTTTGATTCTCAAGTGAATTCTAAGACCTGTTTTCTTTACGTGTATATAGCGTTCCCATCACATCCGAAGCGTTTTGCACCGCAGCGTTTATGCTATTATCCATCGGTGTTCACGCGCAATCATCGGCGACGTCAAAGCGTCCCCTCTACGTTTTTGGCGTGTACTGCTAACATTATGTTAGTACTGCGTCTGCATTACGCCCATTATTAGGTCGTTATAAGAATCCGATAGACGTACAAGGAACTCCGTTGGGTCGCCACAGAGTCTCCAGGCGTCTATACAAAAATATTTGCGTTTCCATATCGACTTATCTGTATTACGTTCTCCGCGTTTAATAGGAGTCTTTAGCGTCCTTAGTGCGAGCCTACGGCGGTCAAGCCCGGACGCCGTAAGAACGCCTAACAACGGCGTAAAACTTACGTTGAACACGTAGTCGTCGTAAGGTCGCCACCGTAGGAAACTGACTTTTGGAAATGTCTTCATGATTTGTCACGGCGATCCCACGGCGTCATGATTCGCCTAAAGAACGCAGTAAGAACGCCAGTCCGTCGTGACGGGGGTATGACATGCAGCGTATCATAAATTCACGTGAATTCCATTATATGACATAAGGTGGATCAACAATTAATTAACGTGACTTACTAAACGTAATACATGCAGTTGATCGTTTATTTATAGGAGTAGCGTAACCCATTTATGCCTAGCGTCTAGAAAAAGGGCCTTGGCAAACAGCGTAGACCCAGATGTGACGCCGCATGATGCGGCGTCTCATCAGGGTCTTCGCTGTTTGCTTAAAGGAATTTCTTTAAGAACTATTCTAAATATAGAAATAAATAAACTAGACATCCATAATTTTGGAAATAAATTGATCCAATTTAGAAGGATGGGAGAGTCCACTAGGTATAAATGGGTTAATCTGAGTACGTATATTCCAATCCAGATGTTCATGTGGCCAACGTCATTAACAAAATCATCATAGAATATAGTATAACCAAGACGCACCTTCTCTTTATTTTCTTCCGCATGTTCGGTGTAACGACCTGCATGCGGCCAACAAGTAGTGGCGACATCTGGTCCGGTTCACCGTTTTTGATAGATACATCTTTCCCACTCGACTCACGCACGTAGCTATTGGCCTCGATAACGGCTGGTTGGCTACTCTGTGAAAACGGGGTGACAAACGCAGGTTTTCTTTTTCTCGATGCCATATTCACTGAATGGTGCAGAACAAACAACAAGCTTTTATTTCAGAAATTAAAAATGAGGATTGTTTGCATGTTGTTCTTTCTGGTTGTGTAATATGTTTTAACTAAAACTAGGTAACCAAATGCGGGAATTATTAAAAAAAACACTCTAAATCTGTGTAAACATGTGATATTCGCAGTGACGCAATACATAAGTTTTACATTGTAACAGCTTTTATAACGTAGCAATATATTATATTTACGTCAAATGATAAATCGCCCTTTCTCGTTGTTGTTTGATAAGAGACGCAAATAAGTCTGATGCAATTTAGCAATTTACGTATGTACAAGGTATCGTATAATTTAAATTACAGCAGCAAGCGCGTGATCGAACATCCCCGCGACCAATATAAAAGTCCGGTTGAGAAGCGTTAGTATTATTGTTAGTTTTGATGGAAGGAAGGCCCTTATATATATATGGAGATTGAGATTGATAAACCAATGATCAATATCACAGGAACATGCAATAAAGAAATCTCACGTCATTTTGTGGTTATAAATTGCTTAAAATCTAACTTTTTATGCAATTTTCTTCGTGTATGTTTTAAAAACATTAACCAACATGCGTTGAAGCAGCGTAATAAGCGTTACTTCGCCCTATGGTTGGACACTCTGAAGTGCGTTACCCTAGGAACGCACTATCGTGTCATCCAATGCAACTTCGGTGACGCTCATCACGATGCGTTCGGTGTGAGGTGTTGGCTACAATGTGATCTGTATATTGTCATGATCTTTCAATTGATCTGGATGAAAAGCTATTTATCAATCGATCCATTTCACGCATCTTCGAGCAATTAATTCCACAAAGGGATGGGAGGGGGGGGGGGGTAAAATAAACTTGGGCTATTACTTGATAATTGTGTATTGTTATATTGCCAATCATCAAGAAATGAATTACACACGTGGGGAGGGGGGGGGAAATAAAATAGGGCTTCTAATTGAAAAATGTTCATTGTTTATTGACCACGTCAGGGTACCAGTACACAACGCTATACAGCCACATATTACGGGTGACGTCAGTTGAAGACAGATTAAACAACGCCTTCAAAGGTCTAGTTTATGGTATATTTATGTCAGCCGACTGATAAATTACTTATTGCAATTTTGCTCTGACGCAGTCTATTGATTATCATCTGAATACAGGAAGTAGATCAGACGTAAGCAATTACCGTCCAGTAAGTGCAAGAATCTCGAGAAGATTGTCCGTTAAGCGATTATACTTCATGTAAATCAAATTGTCTTGTTGTCAGATCAACCATACGGATTCCGAAGTGGTAGATCATCCTCACTTCAGCTACTTTAACGTTGGGGAAAAATGGACAGACTGTGTTGAGCAGAACCAAAGTTGGGATACAATATATTTAGACCTGACCAAGGCCTTTGACAAAATAGCTCACCAAAGATTGCTGAAGGAGATATCCTCCTATGGAATAAATGGTACCTTATTATCTTGGATTTGTAGCTTCTTGTTGGGCCGTCGACAGTGTGTATCAATTAAAGGTAACTCTTCCCAAATGGAAACAAGTCGAGAGTGGAGTACCCCAGGGCAGTGTCCTGGGTCTCAAATTATGTATTATATACGTTAATGATCTTCCGGATTTTGCTAAAAGTAACACATGTATATTCGCCGATGGCACAAAACTCTTTACTTCAACGGATCAAACGGACATACTGAAGGACGATTTAAACAATCTAACTAAATGGGCGGATTTATGAGAACTTTCAATCAATGTACATAAGTCCTCCATGATGGACATAACAGTGATTTTCTTTCGCTTTATATTTTACAGCCTGTGCTTTTTTGATTGAACAAAAGCGCGATAAACCATGAAATTGGGGAAAATTTTAAATTATTAATATGATTATAAATAACTCTTTATCAATTGTTTAAAAACGTATATTTAACTGCTTTCTTTAATTAATATTATTAAGTGCTAGTGAATTAAATTGCTGTATAATGAACTCAATACAACAATTATGGAGTTTATTGGAAAAGTTTAGCATCTTTTGTGGGAAATTTAGGTTTAGATTTTTTTGGGAAAATGTTACATTTTGCAATTGGGAAACAGCCTTTTTTACCTTTTGCCATTGGGAAACAACCTGTGAGAGGCTGTAATTTCGGGCAAAACAATCACTTCATAACAACCCTGAACGGGATTATACCATGAACAAAAAGACTTAAGAATCTGTAAAAGAAGAAACAGACCTTGGAGTAACCTTCACTAGAGATCTTAAATTAAAGGGACTGTCCAACAGTTAAAGCGTCGCACGACGCGAAACGATATTTTGGGAAACTACCAGAATTGCTTATAGAGCTAAAAAGCATTGCTTATATAGCTAAAAAAAATACATCCGCCACCAACATGAGCGTGGTTGGTCGAGTGGTCTAAGTGGGTAGCTTTTTACTCCAGGAATCCAGGGGTCAGTGGTTCGAGCCCTGCTGAGGGTTACTGTTTTTCTTTTTTTAAATTGTATTCTTGTTTTTTACTGGAGATTTATAGTTCAAATGTTTAAATGTATCAATATGAAGCATTTTATGACAAGCTTCTAACCATGCCAAAATCTGCTGGACGGCCCCTTTAAGTAAAAACATAAACAAAAAGACAAATCGAGCCAACAGTATACTAGCCCTAATAAAAGGGTATTTAGGTTATCTTGATAACTATACTCCTTCTTTAGACTTTACACTGAATTAGTGAGGACACACATGGAATTTGCTAATGTAGATTGGCTACCATACCTCCGTAAGAATATTGAGATTATTAAACGGGTCCAAATGAGGGCGACAATATTGTTCCAAAATAAAGGGATCTTCCATACCAGACCAGACTAAAAGAACTTTAATTACCAACACTAGCACACAGAAGACTGCGAGGGGATATGATTCAGGCATTGAAGATCGTGAAGGATTTTGACGATTACCCTGTTTATTATTTTTTTACTTCTGTAAAATTCACTCGTTGAAACTTGAAAAACCAAGATGTGCACATTCATTTACACTGAACCACACACCGTTCAATCGACTAACGCAACGTCTGCGGTTCATACATTGGTCGCGCTACTGTATACATGTCGGTTAAAAGCGGAGTGTNTAAAGCATTTAATGACAAGCTTCAATACATGCCAAAATCTAGTGGACAGTCCCTTTAAGTGCTTTGGTAGTGGCATAGATACATAACTTTCACATCCAAGTTCGTGTTTAATTTGCCGGTAAGTCCTAGGCTTGGGTTGGGATACGAGATCTTGTTGCCATTGGTCATCATCCGTACGTTTAAATGTCTCTTTAGCATGGCACAAAAAATGTCCAGCGACAGGTTGCTCATGGATTCAGACGTATACAGATTGGATAAAATTAATTGCGTATAATCCTTAATCGTTATAACGACTGTTATTCTCATCTTGTTGCCGGTGAAGAACATACTTATATTTCCTACCCAATGGAACTTGTATAATGGAAAAACTAATTGTTATTAAAAAAATATGCTATTATATATATAAAACTGAGCAATATCGCGCTGATTGCCTCTGTAGGTTACTTCCCTTCTTTTCCGGGTAGACATTTACCCGTATTATACAGAACAGCGGCAGGTCAGGATGTTATTTATAATGATTGGTATCCGAGATCAAGTCCACAGATTTTGTTTTGTAATAATTTCAAACAATTTCCTGAACGATCTGCTTACACAGAGAAGTGTAAAACATAAATAAATGGAATATATCGATGCTTGCGTCTGTTAAGTAGGAGCGGTTTATGTTATATTACAGAGCTCTAGACAAGAGGCGTATTGTCACAGCAAACTTTCGTGTGTCGCGCAAAATATCGTGTGTCGCTTTGAGTATCGTGAAAAATATCGTGTGTCGCTTCATGTGTCGCGCAAAATATCGTGTACCGCTTCGTGTGTCGCCATTGATGCAAGAAGGGCAAGATTAAAGATGGCACTATCCGGATTCCGTACCTGCGTGATAATTAAACGTTCAACTTGTAAATTTATTTGAATATGTGAGTTCTATACAGTTTCAATTATTTTCAGTCATACCGCGACAAATCACATCTATGCATTATCAATGGTCCTTAAATTCCAAATAGAACTATCTTGAAAGAAAGCCGCAACCGATATAGATCGAACGTTAGCTCGTATTAAGAGTTTTGCCATAATTATCGCTATTTTAAGAAAAGGATAGACGGAAATTATATAGTACAACTTATGCCACACACATTTGACAATCTCCTTCGAAGAACAGTGGAATCTCGAAATGTCGAAGGTCATAAACCATACACATTATTTCGAGATAAAAGATATTCGAGTAATCCGATTTATAAGATGTACACTTCTGACTAGTTATAACGAGATACAGGTGAAAAACAATGATGAAAGCTCTCTAGTAGGAGATTCCAACATTACTTTCAACCTGCATGTAGCTGTCTTTAACTTTGTAAATGCATTCATGCGTTTCAATTAATAAAATCCTTGTATCTCAAATTTGAGAAGGGAATGAACTGTTGTTTTCGAAATTCCCATTACTTCGATGTATCCGACTTCGGCATAGCGAGAGTCAAGTGTACTCTACGTGATGTGGAGACATATTGCGTGTAAATGACTTGTATGTAATGTCATAATATGAATTATTTAAAAAGAAATCAACTCACCCATCCCATTTTATTTCAAAACACGAATGAAAATCTTAAAAACTGTTTTTGCGATCAAAATATCTGATAGTTCTGTCGAATATGGTCAAGGAATAACGTCCACATCTCATCATGCCATTTTCCATTATCTCAGCCGATGGCATGAGCATCTAATAATTAGCCACGGCCGATGTCGCGAGGCGTTTTTGAAACCCCACTCGAATTTAATCTTTGATAAAAATGTTGTGTGTTCATGTGGGATGCTGTAATTTGGAATAACCGAAGACAAATGATTAAATATTTCAATAAAATGTTGTTCATAGTTATCTTTAATCTAAATCCTGTGTAATTAGAGTTTGACTGGGAGGTGAATTTTGTTTGATTTTTGACCACATTTTAACGGATTTCTTGATAAGTAAGCAGCTATGAAGGTAGGGATTACGTTCACAAAGTCCTTCTTACTTAGGCTCTCAAAGAACACACTCGAACCTGCTCAATTCAATACGTAAAATATAAAAAATGGGGAAATACATGTACTTACACTCCGCTTTTTAACCGACATGTATATAGTAGCACAGCTGTTGGATGAACCGCAGACGTTTCGTTAGTCGATTGAACGGTGTGAAAACAGACTGTAAGAAAATACCCGACTTAACATTGGTATAGATCAAATGCTGTGATAAAATTCACGCCGCGGACATAAACATATCGACATCAGTTCTGGTAATTGGTTTAAACGCACCGTCGATGACATCTTCAAAATTTGTAGAACGAGCATTTACGAATGAATTAAACTGTAGGTAGTTAAACTATAATTAAATATAATACGTTCCAAACAATATGTTGCTTAAAATACCGGTTATTTACTTGGTTTATGAATTGTTTGGGAATTCCTAATTAAGCGGCAAATTGAAATGAGCCGCGCTCTGGTAAAACGGGGTGTAATGCATGTGCGGACTGTACAGCCTAATATGGAACGAAACTTTTCGCACATGCAATAAAACCCGTTTTTGCATAGCGAGGCTGAAATTGAATTGTCTTTTCCATTCGTCCGTCTTGGCCTAGGTACAAGTTTGTTTTTACTTAGTCTTATATCTTGACAACTATCAGCTTGGAACTTCAAAATTGCATGTGTTGAATTAGGTTCTCAATGGTTGTAAAGGCTTTGTATTTTAAAGCCCGTGCAATTTCGATTGGGAACAGTAGCTCGATACACAATGACATTAAAATATGAAACAGTATTAATATGATAATTGATAACAGTATTCACTGATTCTCCACCAGAAAAAATAACCACCATATTTTGACATATTTTTGCTCCTTTATATCTAAACAAAATGTCCAATGGTCCAACAATCCATTATTTGTTATACTATCGAAAGTATTTTCTCTAAACTGAAAATACAAATCTGTACACCCAACATCAACGTGACATTTTCGGACGCTGTTATCAGTTTTATGTTATGTGAAAATATAACTACAATAATATAGATAGATAATAAGTAACTCAAATGCAGTAATCATGTCTACTTTTCTGTTGAATCTTGCTGGAACCATACCCACCAACGAATTCTTGCATGTCCATCCCTACTAAAATCATAACATTTTTTATAAAGAATACTCATTGTGACATACGAAACGTTGGAACCAACCATATTTGCGAACGATTAATGTATTGAGCAGACGTCTGTTCTCTATTATTAAGTATATGACTGGGTTTTTGGAACGCATGATGAAGGGGGCTCAGGTCAAATGTATTTGCATGTCTTTTCAGCAATCCCAATACACTCAACCCCGCTGGCGACCCACAGTGGCCTGAATATGCCGTCACGAGCATGACGTACCTCGACATCAGCGCAGCGCGCTGGACTCCCAAACACCACTTCCGGGAGCCATACATGACCTTTTGCACGAGCGTAATACCGGAACTGCTTACGGCGACCTCGTTAACGAAGAACGCTACGCCCCTTGTGTGCCCCAAGGATATCGATCACACGATTAAAGTGAACTAAGTCTCGGCTAAAAACATCATCATCGCTGTCTCAATCGTCTCGTTCTGTTTGCTGTGTGCATGCGTGTTGCTCGTCTGCTTATCGGTAGCTAGGGAGCCGACGTTGTATAACAACAGCAAGTACGCGGTGATGAAGACCCATAACTTGAGCGAGACCCCCTCTCTCTCCAGCCCGAGCGACAGCTGACTAAGAGTCATCATGGATCCACATTTAAAGCACAGAAAATGTTAAGCAAATCCATAAAATGAGCCTCGTTCTTGGAAAATTGGGCTTTATGCATGTGCGTGAAGTGTCGTCCTAGATTAACCTGTGCAGTCCACTCAGTCTAAACATGGACGATACTTTACATCTAGACTGGATTTTCATTTAGAAGAGATCTCCTTTAAACGCAAAATTCCATAAATTAAAGCGGAATGTACAGGCTAATCTGGCATGACACTTTATGTGCATATATTAAGCCCAATTTACCAAGAACGCGGCTTAAATCATAAACTTGATTATTTATTTATGTTGCATTCGGTTACTTTAAAATTATTTTTGTCTAATCATCATTCCATTTAAATCATTAACCTCAACATTTCTAACAAGTATAATGACATATATGTACGTATTTCATTATCTTGAAGTGCATTTTATATTTAGAGCAGTATGCGTTGTTCCCAACTAAATTGGATTAAACAACGAGTGTACTACCGATTGTTTATAGTATCCTAACGGCCTTTATATAACATGTACGCTTATGTGTTCTTCTAAAAATGTAAACTTATATACATGTATTTACGTTAGCGCTTTTTTACAAATTGTTTAACATATTTTTATATGTATAAGAGTTTAAATAGTTATACACACATCTTTTATAGTATTATTTAGATAATACAATGTATGAAAAGATTAACTTTGTACAAAGAATTTCAACGTACATCATATTCTGTAAGAATTAAAGACACATTTACAATTACTCATGATTTTGACATTATGAATTACCACTTATTAAACATTAAGAAGTACGAGCCATTGCTTTGCCTTTAACTGGTCCGTGCTGTTTGAAATCACGATCGAAGACAACTCTTATTAAAGATGTTAAATTAAGCTGATCATACTTTCCTCCCTTACATAGTATTGAAAACACACTTATGCATAAATTGAAGGATGCTTTCTTATTGACAGAAAAACTTATTTTCTGCAAGCACGGTGACATATTCGGACTCCAAGCACAATTTGACAGCTCTACACTTTTGATGTGAGCTTCGTTCTGGGAAAACTGGGCTTTATGCACGTGCGTTACGTGTCGTTCCAGAAATGCACACGTTTCGATGGTTAAATCCCGCATAACACACACTAATAGTTGCTCCCATATTAGAAGTAACATAGCCAAATGTAGTACTCATTTCAATTGCAAATTTAATTGCAAACGTTTGCCTTCATTTATAACAGAAGTTCTAGTTCTACTTAAAACTGAATAACAATGGAACATGTGAAATATGTCCCCACCGTGGATTCCCTGTGATATATGAGCCTCGCTCTGAGAAAACTGGGCTTAATGCATGTGCACAGGCTAATCAGGGACGACACTTTTCGCCTTACGTTGATTTTCGATGAGAAGAAACTTCCTTTAAACGATAAAAATCCATAAAAGAGGAAAGTGTCTTCCCTGATTAGCCTGTGCGGACTGCGCAGGCTAATCTGGCACGACGCTTTACGCAAATTGATTAAGCCATTTGTTTTCCCAGAACGAGGCTTATTATATAAAGTAGAGGTAGCCAACACAATATTAAAAAACAGTTGTAATTTGCACGCTTGAAAGACACCAGTCATATAAAAGCCTCGTTTGGAAAACTGGGCTTAATGCATGTGCGTAAAGTTGCATCCCAGCTAATAATGTGCAGTGCGCACAGGCTAGTCAGAGACGGCATGTTAAGCCTAAAGTAGATTTTCACGCAGAAGATACTTCCTTTAACCGAACAATTATATAAAAGCAGTACATGAATAGCCTGCGCACCCATGCATTAAGCCCAGTTTACCCAGAACTCGGCTCATATCATCTTAAATCTCTCATATCTTGCAATTTAATGAACTCTGACATTGTTTAACAGTGGTCGAAACTAATTGAAACAATAGAGTAATGGAATATACATGGACACAGTTGTCGACGAGTGGCTAGTGATCTTGGTGTAGGCAAAACTCAAATCCAGAACATTATGAAGCGTTAACTTAAAATAATGGACGAGTTTGAGGGGAACGTTAACTCTGAAAGTAAACGCCCTAAGCGTGAGTCGGAATTCGCGTCAGTGAATGACTTAGTGCATAAGTGGTTTATTGACGCTAGTGCAAGGCTCTTGCCTGTGTCTGGACCTATGATCCAGGAGAAAGCCTTGAAGTTTGCGAGTGAGTTAGGACTGTTGGACTTTAAGGCAAGCAATGGCTGTCTCGAATCTTTCGTAAAACGAAACAGCATTGTATTTAAGATTCAGAGTGGTGAGCGCGGTGAAGTAAAGAGTGAGATTGTAAGAGACTGGAAGGAAAGGCTGCCCACTGTTTGTGCGGGGTACGAGCCCAAAGACATCTTCAATATGGAAAAGAGCGGTCTATTTTTTAGGGATTCGACCAGGTCGACCTTCTTCACCAAGGGTGAATCGTGCGCCGGCGGCAAGCGATCAAAGCTGCGCATCATAATTGCATTATGTGCATCCATGACAGGTAATGTAACATTATGTAAAGATAATAAGAACACAAATCTATTGCGAATAACTACGATCTGAATGGAAATGAGAACACATCATTATCTTGATGTAACATTATGTAAAGATAATGAGAACACATTTCTATTATAAAAAACTACGATCTTAATGGAAATGAGAACACATTATTGTCTTGATGTAAAGTTATGTTTAGATGTAGGGAACACATTTCTATTAGAAGTAACTACGATCTGAATGGAAATGAGAATACATCATTATCTTAAAAATGAGAACACATCATTATCTTAAAAATTATGTTTGTCTTTTAAGGCGAGAAGCTGAAGCCGCTCGTTATTAGAAAGTCCCGGAAGCCGCGCTTCTTTGGATCCATGGACGTACGAAGGCTACCGTTCCGTTACGAGGCGAATCGAAAAGCTTGGATGCTCACCCCCTGATGGAGGATTGGCTCAGGGATCTCGATCGCCAGATGAGGAAGCAGAAGCGCAACATCCTGCCCGACATCACACTGAAAAACGTGAACTTACAGTTCCTTCCGCCGAACACGACGTCTTTGGTGCAGCCAATGAATGCGGGCATAATTCAGGCGGTTAAGCTTAAGTTCCGGAAGCGGCAGCTCAAGTACGTCCTGGAAGAGATGGACCGTCATCCCACCAAGCTTGGTCCCGAAATACTGCGCGACATCTCGATCCTCGACGCCATCTATTGGATCTCGGCTGCTTGGCGCGAACTCTCAACAGTGGTAATTTCAAAGTGTTTCGGGAAGTGTGGCCTCACACCTGACTTCCTCACAACGGGCAAACCATGCGACCGTCGTGAGTGATTTGAGTGATATGACACTGATTTTGACCCTGAGGACGATTTTCCCCTCTCCATGCTCCGTGGCCTCAAGGAGATCTTCAATTGTGACATCACTGAACTCCACAAAATTGACAACAACCTGCCGACTTGCGAGAACAAAATGGCTTTCTGGGAGCGACCGGCACCCAAGATCCTCGCCGACCTCAATGGAAACACCGCCGCCGCCGCCTCCGCCGAGCGTGACGAGGACGACGATGAAACAGAAGCTCCCAAGTGTGTAAGTGTTAGTGAAGCAGCGTGTCTTCAGAAGCTGCGCTCGTTTGCAGTACTGAAACATGACTGCATGCTGCACTCAATCATGGAATTACAGGATGTGTTTATCCAATATAGGGTGGACTCTAGTGTAAAGCAGAGTAAAATAAGTGATTTTTTTAAGTGAGTGATTTGATTGTGTGTGTGTCTGGGGCGAGGGGGGGGGGTCGTAGTGCTTATTGCGTTTTGTTGTTTGTACTGGTATGTTGGGTATCTGTTTAGCATCTTATTCTTGGATGTTTTCAGTGTTATATAAATATCAGATGTCATTTACTGTCCATTATTGACAACTTTGCTGGTTGTGTAGTAGTGATTCATGTATAAATGTTTGCTATGTTATGTGTATTGTGTACTTTGTTCTTTGTAGAATTACATGTACATATACATGTATGTCAATAGTTATTTATATATGTATATGATCAATGAAATAAATAATAAAAACATAAGGGAATTGAAATAATAAACATAAAAAACAAAACTGTGTTTTCAATCCTTTATTTCATTATACATGCATAAGTATTCAAACAATAGAGCACATGTATAGAAAAGGTACCTGTTAAAAAACTACTTGCATATTTTGCAAAGTTTTAATCGACCCTGCGAATAAAGCTCACCTGTGAACAAAGACCACAACGACCAAATCCCTTGAGTGGGCTTTATTGGCAGGTTAGACTGTAGGTATCTTTGTACGTTTAATCTATTCAATATAAAGCGAACGTTAAATACATTTCCTGTAATTTTATACATGTTTTAAGTCAATTGGTATTTAACTACAATGACAAAATGCTAACAGTAAACCGTTTTGGTTAGTTTTTGCAATGATCTAGTCAGTGTAGTTTTTAGAATGGTGAAGTTCAAATAAAATATAAATTATTTAAATACTCATTTACGATACATACACGCTACTGACGGCCATACTTGCATGTGATTACAGTCTGGATTTGTTACACAGTTACCATACAATAGACATTGGAATACATGTGTATGTGGTTTTTAAATCGCACTAAACGCTGTACACTAAATAAGAACATGCGCTTAAAATCACAAGCTGTATATATTCAACCGTGTTTAAACTGTCTATACAGATTCCACAGGCATACACCTTATACTTCCGTCGCTAGCATGGATCGGTGTCCACTATGTTCTGAAACATTCCAGAAGCCGACGCTTCACCCGTGCCTGTATTTATTTTGACCTTGCAGTCAAGGAAAACCCATGAAAGTGCAAGCACTTATTTCCAATGGGGTCGTTTGGTTTTGCTGAAGAGACAGCGGGTATAAGAGACAGTTTTTGAGATACAAGGAATCCGGGTGTGATACCCTAGCTCTTTGCGAATAGATCCCTTGGTTCTTTTACGTGCTCAGTGTATAGCACCGATACACGCGAGAATTACCTGGGTTTCATACCAGCACATCTCTAGTTGGGTGGGAAACACTTTAAACATTTCTGAAATTTCCAGTGCCCCGGCCAGGGATTGAACCCACGACCGCTGGAATGGTAGAACAGTGTTTTAACCCCAACACCATGCGTTTCACGTGTACGTACTCAAGAATCCGCGCGCATCAGGGACATATCCGTGCCCGGTGTATGGCTTGGAACTTCCGGTACCGGAAGGCGGCGTGTCCAGATTCGACGACAACCAGAACATCAAGGTGGAGCAGACGCTCGAGCGCGCCCTGGCGGCCTCGGGCGGTCACGTGCCGTGCGAGCTGAGTCATCGCATTGTCGTCATCGTACTGTCGCATTGTGCCATCGTACTATCGCACTGTCGCCATCGTATTGTCGCACGGTTGTCATCGTATTATCGCACTATCGCATTTTCGCCATCGTACTATCGCATTGTCGACTATCGCCTTCCGGTACACACACTATTCATATAGCAGAAACAAAATAGATGACTTTATAAAGATGTACTTTGAAAGAGGTTACAGTTATACTGAAATCAAATTCTTATTAAGTAATATAATGGGCATTGATGTAAGGTATGCCGAACAGTATTTTTTTTTAAAGTGGCTCCATCTAGGAAAAAATACGATGTGCGCATGTGTACCGAAAGGCGAGAGACGACAATGCGACAGTACGATGACGACAATGCGACAGTGCGACAATACGATGGCAACAGTACGATAGCACGATGGCGACAATGCGATAATACGATGACGACAGTACGATAACGCGATAGTACGATGGTGACAATGCGAAGATAAGATGGCGACAAAACAATATGACTATCGCATTGTCGCCATCGTACTATCGCGTTGTCGAACTGTCGTCATCGTATAATCGCATTGTCGTCATCGTATAATCGCATTGTCGCCATCGTACTTTCGCACTGTCGCCATCGTATTGTCGCACTGTCGTCATCTTACTGTCGCACTGTCGCCATCGTACTATCGCATTGTCGCCATCGTACTATCGTAAGTAAGTTTATTGTAAAGAAAGGCCTCCGGCCCATAATACAAATTTAAACATAATATATATACAGATAATGCAGAGAGTTGTCCCTACGTATATATTTACAATAACATTTGACTGGAGAAAAAACAAACAAACAAACAAACATACTATTCATACACGTACATGTATGTTCCAGGTGAAGAACGTATTAACTGGTTAACATAGAAGGCTATTTTTTTAATAACAAACTCATTTTCATTTCTTAACAGATCAAAGAAATTTAAAATAGTTTGCCTGCCATGATACCAACTATACAAATAAGTTTGCCTAATTTCAGCATATTTAGAACATTAAAAAAATACATGAAATTCATCCTCTATTTTTACGGATTCATTTTCTGATTGACAATGTGCACACATTCTTAGATTTCTTGGTATTCCTAATTGTCTTCCTAACTCTATTTGAAACCTATGGCTCGAACAACGAAATCTCGCTAACGCTTGCCTGCAATGAAAAGGCATTACAATGTCTAAATATCTTTCCGCGTTTAATAAACTTTTGAATTGCCTGTTAGTATCACATCTAGAAGAGTCATTTATGTTTTTGTGCCAGGTTTGAGTCGCACAATCGGTCAGACGTTGTTTAAAATGGAGCATAAATAAATCAATATCACCAACATCCTGTGAGACCAAAGTAAAGCCGAACCCATATTTAAAAAGAAGCTCCTTTACATCCGTAGCCCAATTTCGCCTTCCAATATCATCTAATGACTTAAGCATTGTATAGCAGTTTTGTGGATATCTTCTATCAGGCATCTGGAGAAGTTTACACCAGTATTTAATACATTTTGAGTGAAAAATGACATACATTGGTAAACGGCCACATTCTCCTAAATCTACACAGTTATTGACCGCAGTTTTAACGCCCAAGAAGTACTTGCAAGCTTCTATTTGTGCACGCTCTATTGAATCACAATATGCGAACCCCCAGATTTCTGATCCGAAAGTAAGCATTGGTGCAACCATAGCATCAAATAATTTAACGAATTATGTACAGCAGAAATATCCAAAAGGAATTTGGTATTCTTTAATGGCAAATAATGCTTTTCGTCCCTAAGCGGCTAATCTAGTGTTTGCAGCTGACCAGCATAACTTTGGGTTAGTTAGGATGCCCATATATTTATAGACAGAAGTAGTATTTTCTGGACAATTGTTGAAATACCATTTCTCAAAGTAACGTAATGGACCCCCATTCCTAAATACCATCACCTCAGTTTTCTTTAAATTCAATGTCATGCTTGTTAATTTAAGGTTAAAAATCAGAACTTATGACATTGTTCGTACTTTTAAACAAAGTGAAAGTCACGAGGTAAAACATGAAATTTGAAAGGCAGACAGTAAAATTTCTTTCGTGAGGTCAAGAGAACTTTGACTGCAAATGTTTTTTTTTCAAAAATCATGTTTACAAGATGTATTGAAGCAAACATGTATTCAAGACAACTAAAAGCTATTCAAACTTATAATTACGTTTTTATTTTATTTTATTTTGTCAGATTATAATGTTATCAAAGTGTCTGTTGTTTTTATTTAATAACTTTATGTCACAAAAAAGATATGTTTCCATTGGGGCTCGAACCACGGACCTCTCGCGTGTGAAGCGAGCGTGATAACCACTACACTATGGAAACAAATGATTACCCAGTGAGTNTTATCTGATTCTGGAAATATTAATCTGTACGTATTAACACCACTAGGATCGATATTTTGGAGAATGTTATATTTAATAATTGTAATTTAATTAACAAATACTATTTTTGTTTAATAAATAAAAATATAATGTTCTTAAACTAATACTATTAATTTAGTGTTAATCGAACAGTACACATATTGTCCCAAATGTGTTTTGGACACAAACATCTAAAATGTCACAAGGGGGTCAAACTGATTCTTTACGACTTCAATATAATAATTTTCACAAAGAGACACGCACTGATATGAGCGGTTCTGTGATTTAGAGGAACACACTGGCGCCAGTCTTCTTTCTCGTCTATAGACTCTGACTTTAAACATAGGTGCAGTGTTCTAGATGTTTTACGCCGGGCACCAACAGCCCCAAGGTCGTATCTGGAACAGGGTGTCTCCTGCATCTTGCACTACCCAATACCAAATTTGTTTTTGGCGATGGCCGAATAGAAGAATCAAGATGCCATCGATGCAAAAACCTACTACACTGCAATTACACACCATCACTTACAAGGAACACGATGTTGATGAGGACTAACAGGAGTCGGGCGATCTGTGCCAAGCATCCAGCCATCTGTAACACCACAGAACAGGTAAGCAGAGCGACATTAACATTTAATGTCAAATGATATAGCTGCTGATTTATTTCATGGAATTATTTACCGATATATTTTTCAACTTTTCTTACGTGTGTTGGATTTTGTAGTAAGATATTTCACGGTTGAATTCCGTAGGCATTTGTCAATGAACCATTTGTTTTTCTTTTGTTCAGTTTTTTTCTTGTATTTATTAAGCTAATTCCAGAAGAGTGATTAATACAAATAAAAAATATTTTGTCAATCGGAAATGCATTGTATACATCAAAGGGAACAATAGCTTTTAAAGATAGAAGGGAAACGATGATGATATTTGTTCATTTATCTATTATTTTAAGTATACATCTTTAAGATCGACAAAAACGACAAGTTTAATTCAGTTTGGCTATCCATAGAATGTTTAAAACAAGAACGTAAATTTACCAATTGTTTCAAAAATTGTGAATTTTGATTCGTTTACTATAACAATGCCAAAGCAGATCTTCTTGTCAACATACATGATGTTCCTTTAAGATTACCGTTGACTCTATTAACCCTTAATGTTTTTTAATTATATTTTAAGCCGAGAGTCAGTCTATGATATGAGTGTTTTGGTTGCTATTATTATTAACTTTGAATACGACATTTCCTAAATTCATAGTAGTATATAAAAATGTGTTACTAATAGTTATGTTATACATAACATTGTCAACTTATCAAACAAAATTAAACTTCAACTTAGGACAAAACTTTCAATACCAGTAAATGATTTAACCAGATTACAGTATGGAATTATACGGTGTGCCGATGCCAATATTTTGCTTATATTTGTTTTGAACGACAATAAATGTTCTTGAGTTTTTGTTAAATGAAGAAAGCGTATTTGTATACCACAGATTACAGTCAACATTGAAATTGTTTAAAGAACTGAAAACTCTAAAACTGGCATGTGCTTTCTATGATTAAATGTTCACATAAAATAAATATTGCATGTCATTGGCCTTAAGATAAGATTCTTGGTACGCAAAGGACGCGGTTTATCAAATAATTTTGTGCCAAGATCTTCAATTTCCAATGATATCGGCCCTTTATCTCACGTTACCAACTGTAGACAATCAGAACTAGATTTAGCCATGTTTGTGTTTATTTTCATTTTCGGTGTGGGTATCTGCGTCTCCGTCTTACTGCATCAAATGATTACCACTATTACCTCGTCCATCATCCCCATAATGTTTTCTTCTTCCAATTATGTCATGTTTTCATTGATCTTTTGTCGATTGGCCCATGGTACCATTCTATTATATTTCAATGAGTGTTTCATTGTACGCATGTATTTTCCGTTGATATTTTGATAGCATTTTGTTTTCGGTGGGTTTGACAATAGTATGCATAATGTTTTCATTGTGTTTACATAACGTATCGTTTAAGTGGCTTTGTCAACCTATTGGCATAAAGTTTGTTAACTAGGATAGCAGGTTTATGTCTCCAAGACATGTCATATATCGATGTTGTGTTTTGTAATATCTTTGATACATTTACTGCACTCTTACTCGTCACATAATACGGCACTATCTGTTTTGCTAGAGAAAACACATTAAGAATGGATTTTGGTCGTATTAATATCTACCCTTGTATCCGACCAACATATCAATACAATACCGGCACGTTTCTGCACATTTTTATTTTAAGTACTTAATGATAAGTAGAATGTCGTCTTACGAAAGATATCGTGTACTTGACGTAATATGCACAAAGGCCTTCTATAGGCAATTGTATAAATCTGGATAACTCTTATCAAGCGGATAACTTTTGGTTATCTTCAAAAAAGATATCATAAAATTGAAGATAACCAAAGGTTATCCGCTGGATAAGAGCTATCCAGATTTATTCAATTGGATACAGAAGGCCTTTGTGCATATTACGTCAAGTACACTATATCTTTCGTCTCCTGGTACAACGGACATAATAAATTTAATCAGTATCATGTAACGGTCTAGACTAAAATGCATGCACAAGATACGGGTTGCCTATCAGTTTTAAGGTATCGTTCGCTTTAATCAAATGCATTTTCTCCAGATAACGATGAAATAAATTAAATGAAAAATTTCAATGTCTAAATAAATGTCAGGTTGGAATACAATGTTAACACAATTCTAAAGTAGCGAAAAACGTTGTCGACATCACTGCTGGTCATTTTTAATGAATATCATAAATATCTTGTTCAATTTATTGTAACGTTCGTTGTCTTTGTTTATGAGTGAGTCAAAAATATAATTTAATCCTTCCGCCATGTTAACAATTAGTTAACCTTTATAGCCAAACCGGAAACTTTATGAATTAAAAAAGGAGAAACAGAATTATAAGTACCTCGATACACATGTAATAATGAGCAATTCAATAGTTGGAAGAGTATGTGTTGGTTGAGAGTGCGATGACGTACCAACCGAGAAGGATAAGACATAACGCGAAACAGGTGACGGATACTCTATAACAGACACGTGCATTCCCCTCGATATTTTGTCTTTTAATTACAGTTACGTGCGCATTTAACTAACTTGACGATGTTAAGCTGTAATAATGGCATAATGGCATGCCTGTTTTTGATATATCGGCACGTACTATTTATTACGCCATCGTGGAAACTAAGCAGAAACGTTTTCTGTTAGAACGCAGTACGATTGTGAACTTACCACAATTAAAAAGTGGGGTCACACTTTATGTCTTACGAAATCCGTATTTCTGGGTTGAGATATGCTAGTAGAATTGGATAGTAAAGTTGCAGCGGAACAAAACTGAGCATTTTGGCATTTACGAAGCGTATTTGCATATTGCCTTGACCATGCTGCTCACATATTGCGTCATGTATAAAATAATATTATAATACATAGTGTAAATATACAATGTAAAAAAATTGACATCACGCCCGGCTCAGCTGTGCCAATATAATATATTTGGCCACGGCCTAAATGTCGATATTTTAAAAGAATCCGAGCGCGCGACGTCAACTTAACAAAATGACCATCAGGCCATTATATCGACAGAGGGCCGATTATAGACGTCCGGCCAAGCTCTGCCATATTTTATTTTCTAAGTATGTACTTGTTCACTGTGATGACGTCATTAAAAGAAAGAAATTGAAAAATAGTGAGTAAGATAATACGGTATTTTTAGGCGCTATGTATTTTCACCAATTTATAAAAAATATAATTTCGTCATATTTTTTAATAAATATATACTGAATACACGTATTCATTCATGAGAAAAATACAAACTTACCCTGGTTGATTTATAGTCCAACGTCTAAAACACAATACTTGTTGATCGGTTCTAGTCGTCTTAATCGTTTTCTCTAAGTGTGCGCTATTCCTGTTACGTAGACGGTAGGTCGATAACGCGGTGGTGATTGGGCTTTTCTGAAAGCGGAGCAGTATCTTGAAGGGGGATATTTGCAGTGAGCAAGGATTGACAAGCCATAAAGCGGCCTCCTTGTTTTTAATGTTTATCAGTAAACACGGTTGATACACTTGTTATATTTTATTTGCATTTCCACGATACGATTGAGCAAGCGCACCCAATAGCCACACACGAAAGTACGATAATGGCCCGTTACCGGATAATCACCTGCTGTCATTGATTATAGAAAGGATCCTGTGCTGTTCATAAGTGTTCTCTCCTGTGCATGATGCTGGCGTTTCACGTTGTTTATATTGGCATTTTTATCGAAATGTAGTAATGTCATATTCCTTTTTCACATGACAACATCATATATGTCTGAATTTGCAGACGTTAAGGAATACTTAACGAATACTTCTCCCGTTTTAGTATAGTGATATTTCGATTGCATCTTTCTTTCATTTTTTTTGTGTACTTGAGTATGTCTTTACCGAGTCGTCAAAACGAATAAACATTTTTACGAGAAAAGGAACATAATACAGATATTTTCACTTTATATATTTTGTGAATATAATACGATTATAAGCCAACACACAAATTACATTCTCAATGTAATTGTATTAAACTTCTTTATTTGCTTTTAATAACTAGATCGATATTAAATACTGTTTACTTCCGTGTATCGCCGAGCATGTGTAAACATGTACATAAATACGAACTTAAGATATGATCAAAACATGTCCTCAGCATTTTATGAGACCAATTGATAACAAATTAAACAATTGGAGAAACCAACCCGACGATTTAATTGAGCTTCAGCAGTCATAAATGTAGCATAATTATTTTCTATTTTTGTTCTGTTCGTCGCGTATGTTTATGCAGGCTCTCACTCCTCTCAACTTCCTCGTGATATATGCACATGATTGTTCTTAATTTGCCATTGATTTATCCTTGCTTTGAATGCAATCCGAGTTATTAACTTTTTAATCGGCAGGTGTAACATGTCCCACAATGTTTGTTAAACACTAATTTCATAAAAAAAATGTGTTACATTTTTGTTTTAAGTAAAGACGCATAATTAGTTTTCAATCTTTTAAATAAATATTTTGTTCTTTCTGTTATTCAGGAAGAGTTAAAAACAAATAGAAAACAAAAGTGCAAACTCGTATTTGCCAGATAACATAGCACGTGGTAAAGCCGATGTGATTCCACTCATTAATTCAAAGCATATAATATTTTGACTTGTGGATGTTTTTCTAACATAAGAACGAACTCGTAGCTTAGGTTACCATAATATATGAAAACTTTTGCTCACAAATGTTTATAAGTTATGCAAATAAATCAGCACAAGAGCCCATAACACGTTTTCTTATCAGAACTTTATAACGTGCAACTTTGCTTGGCGAAGGATTTCAACTGATTAATTGCTGTAAAAGAGTTCTACGCGCTATTGTCTGTTGGTGTTGAAAAGATAACCAGGAAACAAACATGTGGTATCGTATGTCATTTGTTCGTTGAATATTTGCAATCTTAAGTTCAATACGCTAAGCAATTTCACGTTCGCAGCCTTACGATAAAGCGATTGAAGGACATAGTGGTAAATTTCAAGGTAATAATAAATTACACGTGTATAAGTTATAAAACAAAGAGCAAAATCAAAGCAACCTTAAACTAGTTGGGACGTGACCTGCTGCGTCACTTCAAGGCATTGATTGATTTGCACTCAGACTGCCTATTGGTCAATGGCGAAAGTATACCTTTGAATACGACATTCAGAGACAAACCGGTGGTTGCAAGGACAGTGGTACCTCCAAATTCGGTTGTAAGAGTCCCCTGTACATTGGAAGGAAGGTTAGGGGCACATTACATGGAACCAGTGAATAACTTGAAGGTATTGATGCCAAAAGTTATTCGGGCAGCTAATGAAGTTCCAGTGTTTTTTTTTGGTGAACCCATCTGATTAGTTCAAGACTATCAAGAAAAACGTGGTAGTGGGTAACGCCTATGAATTTGAAGAGGTTCTTCAGGGAGGCGATATCCGAGCGACGTTAGGTGATGGCATCAAGGTACAAACCGTAGCTGGGGTGGACCACTGCTCAACAGCGGAAGATAATAGAAATCCGTTGGGAATGTCCTGTGCTGGGTCGACCAGTCAATCCAGAGAACCGGAGACCGTGGCAGGTTGCCAGGTGGAGTCGGTTTGAATTTTGAATCTATGACATGGTTTTTGAAAAATGTCATTTTGTTAAACTGTGTCCTTTTAAAGTCCCTTTTAAAGGTCCTAAAGAAACGCTGAACCTTACACTATGAATAAATAACAAAATATACATTAACCTCATCGCCTTGCAATTCAAATAAAAAAGCAATAAAAGAGAATATACATTCGATTTCAAAGGAAATATATTATAAAAACATATTCTTCCTCCAAAGGGGTCCAGCTTATAAATGGTTTAAATATTTAATGTATATGTTACTTCTTTACACCTTAGTTTGACAACAAAGAATATTGCCAACATGCGGAGGGTTTCTCACAAGTGTTTCACAATAGAGGAACGGGCACATAATTTTAACAACCTAAAAAAATGGCACAATTGTTTATAAAGATTTAAAAGTTTCGCCACATTGTACATAAATAACATGTCCCAATTAAGATTACACTGACACTTATATACTTCTTTTATAAAAAGTGCTTATTTTGTGCGTTATAGAACTTTTCGTATAAATGATTATCACCTTTTTTATTTGAGATATTGTCAGACCTAGAAAGAATGTTCCCATAAACAAGATGAAAAATTGTTTTCCAAAGACTTAATATATCAAAGTTTGATCAATTACGGACAATTTAAGCGCACAAACAAATAATGCAGAAATCATTTGAATGAACTAAAAAGCTTATCAGTATTTGCATAGCTCTCGTTATTCAAATCCATGTCACCCATCGATCTTCATGTAACGGGCACACAAGTGTGCATTCACGATGCGCAAACTCGTCGCTTGCCAATAGTGTTTGCATAGCAATAAAACAGCACGGTTGTTAAAATCATTATACCTAGTAATTTCTTTTACTGTGACAGAATAGGCCTGTGATGAACTGCTAATAAACATGTAAAAATAAGGTTATTATATTTAATTGATTTTCATGTAAATTATTTATTATAATCGAAATCAACCGCACATGATAAGGCCTAGAAAATCCAGAGCAAGTTTTCTTGGCTTCTTTTTATGAAGCATTGACACACGAGGAACGTACAATAAGTAGGATAAACATATATTCTGGATTTGATTATTCAAAAGATAAATACATATCGTATAGATACAAGTATATTCTTAAAAACAAAAGGACATAAATGTGGTAAAAAAGTGGCACAGGTGTCACAAGTTTAACATAGACTTCTAGAGGGAAAACCGTTTACAATCTTCTTATAAGTCCAATGCTTGACAAGAAGCATCATCTAGAGGTCTTCTTCCAAGTTTTTTCAAATCGTGCTCATGTGGTCACAAGTGGTCACGGCCCTAGTGGATACCAGTTTTACATAAACTCATGGTGGGAATTGTAGGCATCTTCTTATCTGATACGACAAAGTATGTTTCTTTCCTATTTGGTATATATCAGTGAAATTGACACCATACGCATACATGAGAGCAAATGCCAATTTAAAATGCACTGCAGTATTTTCTACGGAATGCTGCTTTATATGCAAGAGTATTGCCTCAGAATATTGGTCGATGGTCTATCACTATATCAGTAAGTAGAAGCGATCAAGTAAAAAAAAGTGTTTAGTGGTACAAATGTTGTGTGTATCGTTTTTGAGACAAACAGTTAGTTTATTAGCAAAATAATAGTGCATGGCATTTAAATAAAACTCGTATATTAATGAAACGTAGACACGCTCCCGTGTAAATAATCGCGTATCTTTTCTTCAAAGTCTTTACATCGGTGAAGGGCTTTGACAGATATTTTCTATTAAGTGTTTGCCTTTTAAACATATTTTAAAAGCTGAAATTAGGAATATAAATCACACGTGATATAGTTTAAGCAGACGTGACACTAGCAGAAGACAAAACCAAGATACAAACATGTAAAACATAATCTTACGAGTGTATTGTGTTTTGTATACACATACACATAAAAGTTAGCTTCTTAATGACGGAAGTCAAGACATAAACCAACACCATTTTCATCATTGAGCAGTCATATATGATCTGCCAGGTTCAATGAATATCCGAAATACAATTGAACATGTTCTCTTTATTGTATGTATGAAATATTGCTTCGATTATTCGCACATTTGCATTGTCAGTCAAATTATAAAGCAATTCACATTTTAATGCTGATACCATTATTTTCCAAAACACAGAAACAACAATTACAGTAAATATTGTATGTATGGAATATTGCTTCGAACATTCGCACATTGGCATTGTCAGTCAAATTATAAAGCAATTCAAATTGTAATGTTGATTACATTATTTTCCCAATACACAGCAACTACAATTACAGTAAATGATATTTTAAGTTAACGTAATGGTTTTGCAATGAAGGAATTGTAGGCGCCCCCATCAATGATGTTGGTGTTTCCGGTCACCATTTTGGACAAATCACTCAGCAGGTACAGCACTGGGCCTGCAACGTCGCTCACATCCGGTATCCGTTGGCACGGCGTTTGTTCCTCAAGTTGACGCATAAGGTTATCTACTATTCCGCTCTGAAGCAAAGCGGTGGTTCTTTCGGTGTTAACAAATGTTGGGTTGACGGAATTAACGCGGATATTGTTAGGACCTAGCTCCAACGCAAACTGCTTGGTGATCATATCAAGCGCGGCTTTGGAAACGCAGTACGGCATGTTGCCCGGAAATGCCTGCAGTCCAAGAATGCTCGATATGTTTACAATGGATCCCGGCCTACCGGCGTCAATCATCTTCCGAGCGACAATCTGGATAATATTAATCGTTCCATAAACCTGAATATCAATCGCATGAGATATCATGTCTTGGGTACAGTCCATTGCTGGTACAGGCTGATCACTGTATGCCAAAGCATTGTTTAAAAGGCCATCAAGAACCTCCATGTCCTTTAATTTCCGTTTCACAGATTCCAGATCGCTAATATCGACAACGATAGGGACATCCGGATATTCCTCCACTAAAGAATCCAGAGGTTCTTTTGACCTACTCAGAGCGTACACTTTACACCCTTGCTTGTTTAGGGAGACTGCGATCTCTCGACCAATGCCACGCCCGGCGCCAGTAACCAAAATCGAACGGCCCTTAAGGTTAAGATTCTTTTTTTTTTCAAAATGCAATCGAAAATGTTCTTTTTTAACAATGTACCGATTCATACTTACAATACACTGAATGGTATCGACTCTTATTTCGCGTGATAATAATACCGTCGCTTTTATCACAAAGCGAACGGTTTGAACTCTGACCTAGTCGGTGCATGTGCACTGTGCAGGTAACAGGATTGTTTTCAAAAGGTTTTAACGCGATTTCCCTAGTTTTACTGCGAGTGGTGTTAAACATACCAAACCAATGTAATAATTAGCTCGGAGCGCTTGCTAGCTTTTACATTTAATATCAACTATTGCTTAACATAATACAAAACATAATACAAAACATAAGTTTTGTGTATTATTACATGCGTCTTAATAATGATTGTTTCCGTACACGGTTTATAAAGAAACAATTCAAATAAGCACCTGCAACAATCTCATTCGTTCTAAAACGTGGCTTCTTGTTGTCTGTGTGTTTTTTTTTAAATTGTAAACGAAACAATAATTCATTAAATATTGAACTAGATTTGAAAAGTAACATTTTATTATGTAGCATAAAATTTAGAAAACTATTTTTGTTTCAAAGGACATTGAGTAAGTATGGCACATAACAATTTGTGTTCCTTTTTTATTGCAATGAGTTAGTAACACATGCTGTAATTCTTACCAGTCGATGAGCAGTATCTTTCCATTGAAATAAGAACAATTCAATATTAAAAACACATTGACGAACAGAGCTTTTTTTGTCTATTTTTAACAAATTAGAGGACCTCTTGTTTATTCCTTAATGAATTTGGGCATCGAATCTACAGAACACGAACACATGAACAATTCACGGAAGAAAAAAAACAAGGAATTCCTGAACATTTGTATCATGAAGTTCTAAAACCATATTCTTAAAAGCTTGGAAAACAAAAGCATATCTGTGTTTTAATTACGATTATACAGCTTGTTTGCAGGTTTGTACTGCCATGACCGTAACATAAAGGTCAATATATTTTATTTTATTTATTTTTCCGCTACGGGTAGTTTTCTGAGAAAAATGTTGGATTTGAGCAGGAAATAAACCTCTTTCGTAATTCAAACACAAACATATGAAAAGCATCATCTATATACATGTTTATGCTTTTTTTGTAATTAAACTAGCAATAACATGCCAAAAGGTATTGATATTCCCATCACCAGTTCACAGATGTGCATGTATGCATTACAGTATGCTAATACAATATAGACTTTACTGTTCCTTCGTGTGTGAAATATTCATTCGTAATGAACCTATTGTCTGTTAGTTACCATCTGTATATTACTTGTCCGGTAGTTATACAAGACACCATTTGCTTTGCTTTTGCAGTAACTGCAAGGTAATTGGGCAACCTTTTGATTACGAAGAATTTTATTCCGAAATGTTTGTTTAAAACAAGTTTCATTTCTATTTATTGTGTAAAAAGTATGTTTCATAATAGTAAAGAATAATGACAAATTGTATATCAAACATATGGGCCTGCGAACAATCAACGAGCTGTCGCTTAAGTTATAATTACTGAAGCCATTTGGGAGGCACAGTTTAAACTAGAAATGGCGCGGCAGATGCCGACGCGTATCCCCACGCCGCGCGTATTGTCATAAGAGAAGTTCAGTATCAACTAGAAGTGAATCGGTGTAAAAATGAAGAAGTTATAGTAAAAGGCAATTTTGGGTGTGTGTGGCCTATGTGGGCGGGGCCCTGGGGTAGGTAATGTGGACATGGATGGTCGAGACAGACCGTGTTGTCATAAGAGATGTTCAGTATTTATTTGAAGTCAATTGGTGAAGAAATGAAGAAATTATGTTAAAACATAAATTTTGGTGGGCGTGGTCTATGTGGGCGGGGCGCCCCAGGGTTGGTAATGGGGCCATAAATGGTTGAGATTGACCGTATTGTCATTAGAGATGTTCAGTATCAATTTTAAGTAAATCGATGTAGAAATGAAAAAGTTAATGTAAAATAACCTAAAAAAATTAGTGACAATCTCTGACCCGGCCCCACCCCAACCCCCATTGGCCACTATCTCCTCCTACACTATTAGCACTAGAACCTTGAACCTTAAACACATGGTAGCTATGAGCATATGTGCGTTGGTGCACTATTTGGAATTTTGATCTGACCCCTGGGTCAAATGTTATGGGGGGTTGGGATGGGGCCGGTTCAGAGATTTTCACTCAGGAAAACTGCCCCGCGGCCCCATAACTTTTGACCCAGGGGTCAGACCAAAATTCCAAAAAGTGCACCGTCGCACATATGCTCATAGCTACCATGTGTGAAAGTTTCAATGTGCTAGTTCTAATAGTGTAGAAGGATATAGTGGCCAGGACGGACGGACAGACGGACACTTTTAAAAGCGTGGGGATAATAACAAAAAAGACACCGTTTTGCGACTGTCTGGTATCTGCTCCGAGCTAAAAGGTAAACTAAGTAAAACAATATTCAACGGCTTTGCAATGAGCTGGAATGTTTCTAGGTATTTTATAAATAGTAATAGCAATAATTGGTGGGCTGCGAAACCAAATAAATTTCTTGCACGTTTAGATTATATTTAAACATTATATAATTATACTGGTTTAAAAAATATGTACGTGTCTTGCACGTTTAGCCTAGCCATTTATATTATTAAAACATATACTAGTAATATGCATATCCAAATTTGTTGGATGTTTTGTTAGGCTTCTGTAAAGTCTCACAATTTCAAAGAATTAAAAAAAAATGTACATATATTATAGTGAGAAAGGACATCATTAATTTATCATATAAATATTCGTTTTTCATCACGACTTTGGGAATGGTATTGGTACCAATCAGTTGGGGACAATATGCGTCGTTTACAGCATAATGGGAATGTTTATCAATTTCTTTAAAGATGTACACAACATAACAAGCAGTGATAAACTATATGCCCTTACAATGGATGTTAATCAAGGCGAACAAGAATGGTTTCATTCCACCAACCCGAACAACCCTTATTTTTCTTGCAGTAGTTTGTTGTATTTTAGGATCCACGGCTAGAAAACATGCAAACCTCGTATTTTTTTTTTATCAATTCTCTAATTGAAACTTTTATATATCAAGAAAACATGTATGATAGAGATTTGGAAGATTTATGTCATTAAACGTCCTTAGTTAAGTATAGATAACTTGGAAACGTGTTTACAAATTTAAATGTGTTAAAGTGAATTTTGACCTCATATCCAAGTGTGATGCTAGGAGTTCAATAAAATGTGAAACCCCAAAGCTGTGTATTACCCATGCCCATGCATTGATACCAGTTGTTTAATGTTCGTTTGTGCCCATTTTGTGCTGTGTAAGAATGTTTGGCTATTGGTCACTTTCCATGACAAAGAGACTCGCGCAATACAGATGTCTGTCCTTTTGATGCAGCTTTTCTTTTACTTTGTTAAAATCTGTATGTTAATTATTAATCTTATATGTTCTCATTTATTATTTAACGGCTGCAAACACTAAAAAAAATCTGGTTTGTGGGGAAAGGTGTGAGAAATGCTGTTGGTTATACACAAACGATCACATCTTAATTCTCATTAAAATGCATGTATACATAAAAAGGTCAAACGTTCATTGCCCTTGTTATAAATTGTTGGGTTCTTTTCAGGCATATGTTCCCTGTTTAAACAGTTAATTCAACGTTTTTATTATTATTTACTTTTGAGACACACATGTATAATGTATCCCCTTTTCATGTAGTCCCTGAAAATGTGAATCCAATAGAATTTGTTTGAAAAATGCGACGTTGATTTTTAAAACTGTATGATTCCTCTTCTTCCTCGGACTTCCGGTTTACGACTTCCGGTCAAGATCGAAAACAAATATTGGGAAAGAAAATACAGAAATTTGTTGGTTTAGTAGCGGTATTTTTGTGAAATACAGCAGGATGGCTGATAAAGAACAGCTATATTTGTCCCTAGTGTAAGATTAATGATGAACAATATGAGTGCACCGTCAGATTCGGCGGATTCGGAAGGTAAGCCCATGCCCCAAAAAACTTCCAACGAAAAAGTTGAACAGTTGAGAAGCTCCCAGAGAAAGGGTAGTGTAAGTAAGGTAACATGGACATGTATGGATTGTGATGAGTCATTAACAAAGGATAGAGACATGCTCCTTCTTTGTCAGTTTTGTGAAAAGCCAAAATGTGTCATATGCCTCGGTCTTCCAAAGGCATTCTACAAGCAAGTAAGCGGTCGAGCAAACTTCCCATGGTTCTGCTATAATTGTCTGGGCAAGGTTATTGAAAGCGTAAAGACGAATAAATCTATTGAAGATCAGTGTCATGATTTCTTGTCTAAATTTCAGGAAACAGTGGAGAACAGGTTTGTGAAAATTGAAAAGGACGTGAACGAGGTAAAACAAGAGCAAGCCGGGTTGACGCAAGTTAAGGGCAGAACTGAGGGGAAGATGGGAGAGGAAGTCGCACCCGTGAACATTGTGAAACAGGCCACATCTGAAATCCAGTCAAGGTTTGAAATACGTAATAATATAGCTTTTTATGGTATTAAGGAAAATAAGAGCAATTTGAAAGAAGAATGTGAAAAGCTAGATAGAGAGTGTATTAACGATGTAATCACAAAAATAGGGATTCATGTGCATGGTGACGATATTAAAAACTTGAAAAGATTGGGCAAGAAAGGTTTGACCAGAAATATTGAGAATAAGGATGAAACAAAGGAGGAAGTCGAGGTACCACGGGTTATTATTGGAACTTTCTCGGAGGAAGCTAAGATTAAAATCATGAAAAATGCTCATAAACTTTCTTCTTCAAAATCAGATTATTTCAGTTCGATTGGTATCAAGCATGATATGACAAAGGAGGAACGCCAGCGTGATAAGGACCTGAAGAAAGAAGCAAAGGATCTCACACAAAAAGAGACTGAAAATTTCGTGCACGTAGTGCGAGGAATGCCGTGGGAGAGAAGAATCGTCAGAGTAAGGAAAGGCGGAGGCGTGGGGGCGCATAACCTTCCTGGTTAGATAGTAAAGAGACACTAAATGACAATGTAAATACGTTTGAAACGTTTTTGGTTGTTTTTACAAAGGCAGACACGTTTAATGTAGATAAACTTCACGAATTCCGAGCGAGATTGGACCTCATGCAGGAGAAACCTGCCATTATTTCAGTTTCAGAGGTAAAACCTAAGAACTTCAAGTTTGAAAGACAGTAATCCGAGTATATTATAGAGGGGTATGAAATTTTGCCTGTAAACTTAGGCAAAAATGAAAAAGGGAGAGGAATACTTATATATGTGCACGAAAGTTTGAAATTTAACCAGGTTGAACTGAAGGTGTACTTTGTTGAACATGTTTGTGTTGAATTAGAACTGAATAAGCATAAAAAACTACTGTACACTACCATTTACAGAAGTCCCAGTAGTGAAAAAGATAATAATTTAAATTTAAATGTTCTTCTGAAAGAAATATATTCTAGGAATAACAGTAATGTGCTGATAAACGGAGACCTGAATTATCCATGAATAGACTGGGATAATATAAGTACATCACAGGGAACTGGTGAACGGAGAATGAATTTCTGGAGTCAGTGAGAGACTGTTTTCTTTACCAACATGTTTAAAAGAGTACCCGTGGTAGAGGTAATGACAACCATTCATTATTTGATTTAGTATTCAGCATTGAAGAAGGTATGATTTCAGACTTGAATATTGAGGCGCCTCTGGGAAAAAGTGATCACGCACTTATCAGTTACTGTTTAAATGTCCACAGGTATGGACCTGATTGTAAAAAATAGTGTTTAAATATGACAAGGCAGACTGAAATAACATGAAAGCAATACTTGGACGATAAATTTAATAACTTGAGCGCAAATGTCCAATGGGAAGAATTTAAGGAAATTTTGGGCAGTGCTGTTGACCAATGCATACCGAAAATTTCAGTCAATAGAAATAGGTAAAACAGGGTTAACCTTGAAAGCAAGAAGTTTAAATCTAAAATTAGACAAAAGCAAAGACTATGAAACAGATATGTATAAGATGGTGATTTAAGGGCTTATGAGGATTATAAACGCACAAGAAATCAAATTAGGAATTTGACAAAGAAAATGGTTAAACAAAGAGAGAATAAAAAAGCTGACAATTCTAAAAGTTATCCGAAGGCATTTTGGAACTATGTACAGGAAAACTAAAACTAGAGTATCAGTTACAGACTTATATAAAGATGAAAATAAAATTGACATGACAACAAACGATAGTGAAAAGGCAGGGGTTTTAGCGGACTTTTTTTTACATTAGATAAGGATATTACACAACCAGATATTAGTATTCCACAAGATGTGCCATGTTGGGATTTTTTAACAATTACTCCTCAAATTGTTGAGAAAAGGTTGAAAAATGTAAATATCAGTAAATCCCCGGGGCCGGATAAATTACACCCAAGATTACTGCATGATTTTTACGTACAGTTTGGCTAAGCAATTGCCAATTATCTTTAATAATTTATGGACTAAAAGTGAATCGCCAGACGAGTGGAAATGTGCGAATATAACAGCGTTGTTTAAGAAGGATGATCGCAAATATGCGGGAAATTATAGGCCTGTTAGTCTGACTTGTATTTTATGTAAAGTTATGGAGACTATTGTCAGGGAAGAAATGACGAAACATATGAAAGTGAATGGGTTATTTAGTGACAAGCAATATGGCTTTATCTCGGGTCGTTCGACTGTTTTGCAACTTTTGACAGCTATAGATAGTTGGACTGAAATTTTAGATAATGGGGAAGCTGTAGATGTGGCCTATTGTGATTTCATGAAGGCATTTGATAAAGTAAGTCATGCAAAATTAATTCACAAACTGAAAATGTAGAATTTTGGGGTCAAAAATATATAGACTGGATACAGGCTTTATTAAGCAACCGAAAACAAAGTGTCTTAGTAAATAGATCGAGTTCAGAATCGAAGAGTGTTACGAGTGGTATACCGCAAGGATCTGTGCTCGGGCCGATTCGTTTTGTACTATATATAAATGACTTTCACTCGAGTATATCAAATGAAAGTGAAATATTTCTATTTGCTGACGATACTAAAATCTTTAGGCAAATAATGAATTTAAATGCTTCAAGCAGATATATTTGAAATGAAAGACTGATCAGATAAATGGAAGTTAAAATTTCACCAGACAAATGTGAAGTGACGAGAATCGGTAAAAATAAAACTAGTCAATTTGAATACAAGTTAGACAAAAACTTGGAACCTATGGCAAAGTGTACTGAAGATAAAGATATAGGTGTTGTTATTGATAACACATTAAAATTTGACAATCATATAGATGAAAAAGTTAATAAAGCAAAATTAGTCGTTGGAGTGATTAGGCGAACGTTTGAATATATGGATAAGAAAGTTTTAAAACTATGTTCACATCGTTGGTAAGACCTCATTTAGAATATGCAAATCCAGTCTGGAATCCACATCTGAAAAAAAAAATGAAATGTTAGAAAATGTTCAAAGGCGTGCGACGAAACAAGTAGAGGGTTTTATACTAATATAGTTCAAACTGTTTCTTATCTTTTCAGATCTTGATCATTGTTGATAGAGACCATTAAAGTTCATCCAACAAATAGACGTATTCTTATTTATGATCAAGATACTACAACCATGCCAGAGGTACATTGTCCATTCCCAGGTTGTGAATACAAGACTCCGGATGTCGACCCACTGATCGTAGTAGCACTCATAACAGCACACAGCGCAGCACATCCTGCTGCACCACCAGCTGTCCATGTAGCTGTTGCAAAAATTGAACGCGTACGACGACCAACCATCTCCGCCGCAGGTACATGTGAGGATTGGTCTTATTTTCAAAGCCGTTGGAAAGACTATGTCGATGCTACAAAGGTTACTGGTAGAGACAAGGTTATACAACTCCTTGAGTGTTGCGACGAACCTCTACGTAAGGACATCACAAGAGCCAGTGGAAGCCTCACCGATAAAACAGAGGCTGAAGTACTTGCTGCAATTCGTAAACTGGCCGTCCGGGAGGAAAACACGATGGTGGCACGCGTCACGCTACATAATATGCGCCAAGATCGGGACGAGACTGTGCGAGGTTTCGGCGCTAGGTTGCAGGGTCAGGCAAACATTTGCAAGTATTTAATCAAATGCCCTGGGTGTGATATTGACATTAGTTATACGGAAGCCATTATGCGCGATGTGTTAAGCAGAGGACTCGCAGACCCTGAAATCCAAATGGATCTCCTCGGTGATAAAAACCAGGAAATGAGCCTTGAGGACATTTTTCAGTTCGTGGAGGCTAAGGAAGCAGGCAAACGCTCTGCCTCTCGCCTGCTAGATCGAGAGTCGGTCAATGTTGCCAGCACCTACAAGAAAACACAGAAAGTATCGGGACAGTCTGACTTAGAGGTTTGCTCATATTGTGGTAAACGAGGACATGGGAAGCAAAGTAAAGCACATATTCGCCGTACTCAATGCCCAGCATTTGGCCACAATTGTGAACATTGTAAGCGTGATCACCATACTGAATCCATGTGTCGCAGCAAGGACAGTTCCCACCGCCCAACACGAGCCCGTCAATCCAGGGGAACAGATCATGAGAATGCACTGTTTGAATCCTTGTGTACATTATTTGACAATTCATACTGTTTAGACACAAGCCTCGGTAGTGAAGTGTGCACAGTTAGCAAGCGTAATTATAGTGTACCTCTCGAGCATCATGTGCATGACATTCTATCAGACACTTGGGTCCGCCAAAGTTCCAAGCCACAGCCATTTATAAATGTGAATGTTCACACTGTGTTGGAAGACTATACTGAACTTGATCTCGACGACATGTATGCACGCTCCACCCCAGCCTCCGTCCCTGCCATGGCTGATACTGGTTGTCAGAGCTGTTTAGTAGGCCTTAAAGTTATCCATCGCCTCGGTTTAAGAGAATCAAATCTACTACCAGTTACTATGCGAATGCACACTGCCAATAATGAAGGTATTAAGATCCTGGGTGCAATCTTGCTTCGCATCTCCAGCACCGATTCCACTGGACTTCCTGTTACAACCCGGCAAATGACGTATGTAACAGATTCGTCGGACAAGTTATTCCTAAGTAGGGAGGCGTGTATTGACCTTGGAATCATACCACATAGTTTTCCACAGGTACAGTCTGCATTCCAATATTGCACAGCCGATGTTCATGACCAAAGTGCGGCTCCATGTGGTTGTCCGTCTCGACAACTTCCTCCCCCACCGCCCCGTACATTACCATTCCCAATATCCGAGGGATCTCGTGAGATGTTGCAGGACTATCTGCTCAAATACTATCGATCAAGCACATTTAATACATGTGAACTCCAAACTCTACCGCTTATGGACTGTCCGCCTATGAAACTAATGATCGATCCAGATGCTAAACCTGTTGCTCATCATACCCCAGTGCCAGTACCACTGCACTGGAGGGATGCTGTGAAGGAAGGACTTGACCAGGATGTGCAATTAGGTGTTATTGAGAAAGTTCCTATTGGAGACCGTGTTACATGGTGCCATAGGATGGTCGTCTGTGCGAAGAAGACTGGAAAACCAAGGCGTACTGTGGATCTTCAAGCGCTCAATATCCATGCAACCCGTGAGACCCACCATACCCCTTCCCCATTCCTACAGGCCCGCTCAGTTCCAGCTGGCAAAAAGAAGACCGTTTTGGATGCATGGAATGGGTACCATAGTGTACCAATATGTGAAGAAGACCGTCATTTGACCACATTCATAACTCCCTGGGGCAGATACCGCTACAAGACTGCACCACAAGGCTATATTGCTTCAGGTGATGGTTACACAAGGCGTTATGATGAGATTGTTGCGGAAATCCCCAATAAGACCAAATGTGTAGACGACGTATTGCTATGGGCAGATTCCTTAGAGCAGAGTTTCCACCAAACAGTCCACTGGCTTTATGTTTGCGGGAGAAA
>VMBQ01006575.1:19434-47975 GCA_007657795.1 Dreissena rostriformis | reverse complement strand
GTAGTAGTAGTAGTAGTAGAAGTAGTAGTAGTAGTAGTAGTAGTAGTAGTAGTAGTAGTAGTAGTAGTAGTAGTAGTAGTAGTAGCAGCAGCAGCAACAACAACAGCAGCAGTAGAAGTAGTAGTAGTAATAGTAGTACTAGTAGTAGTATGTTATGTTATATCAGAGCCTTGCCTTTAGGACGTTCTCATTGGCTGATTAATTTGAGGGAACAAGATAGTATCATGTTCCCTCCATATAATCCGCGTCTATGATTGGCCGATTATCTTGTGCGCACAGTAATGCGATTGTGTTTTCCGCTCCAAAAAAAAAAGACAGGAAAACACAATTTCTGTTTTCCTGTCTTTTTTATTTCTGGAGCAGAAAACACAATTTCCGTTTTCCTGTCTTTTGTTTTTTTGGAACGGAAAACACAATTTCTGTTTTCCTGTCTTTTCCTTTTTTTGGAGCGGAAAACACAATTTCTGTTTTCCCGTCTTTTTTATTTGTTTTTGGAGCAGAAAACACAATTTCTGTTTTCCTGTCTTTTTATTTTTTGGAGCGGAAAACACAATTTCTGTTTTCCTGTCTTTTTTATTTGGACAGCAGATGTCACCTTAGTGCCACCGTATATTATAATTATTTTGGGTTCTGTTATACAACCATACCGAGATTACATTATTATTATTAGCTCTTCAGATTACGCTTCTTTATTGAGTAAACAATCTTCTGGATTTTGTTTGAAAATTGAAATATAGCTTAAAACAGGTATTTCCCTCGGTTAGAGAATGTACAGATTTGAATGCAAACAACTAACTTTATCAAGAGAAGTATCGAATTTAATCTTTAAGGACTCTTGTGAGCTGAAACGAGATACAAAGCCTGCATTTAAACGTGAATATTAAGTTTGAAGAGCATCTTTATCCTTAAAACGTTTGATTGAACTATTTACGTTATTCACACTTGAAGGTCTTCGCGTAACTGTTATCTTCTTAAGAACACAATATAGCAAATTCTGTTTTTACTCGTTGAATTTTAAATCTCAATAAAGTATTAAGCATTACTTGTAACTCTTCGAGATAACGTGGTATAAACTTAAACTCGTGTGGTAAAGGTGCATATTCACAATAGTTGACTCTAAATCACACATTTAAAGATTAAAAACCACAATTAACAATTGCAAATAGACAGTTTGCGCTTTTGTTAATATTGAGAAAGAAAAACAAAATGACTAAATGGAGTTGTACAAGACCTTGAAAATATGGAATACAAGAATAATGACTCTTTAAAAACATTATCAGAAAGCTGGTTATCTCTCCCTGAAACGGTAAATGAAAAGCATAGTGGGTTAAACCGTTTGACAGAAATGCCGAACATTACATAAAGCCTATAATGCCAACATTTTTTAATAATTTATAATGAATTTAACTAATAACAAACTAATTATGTGTTTGCTTCTTTTCTTAAAGTTACTACGTATTTTGCAGAATTACTTATCTTTTAGTGTTTTATTTTTGTTTTGTAATATTTAAGTAGGGTACCCTAAAAATTAATCCATTATCAATAAAGATGCCACACTTTGTTGAGTTGAAGCAACGGAAACTTTATTTTTAATACAATATTGAACACAGTGTGCATGTTTATTGATATTATATTAAAATATATCAACATTGTACACAAAAAAATTGATACTAAAATTGAAAATACAATGTAGGCCTTAGTGGACTATGTACTCTTAAGTAATTGACCATTTTATCTGAGCACATTTGCAAAATTGACATTTTGCTATAATTATATTAATCGTTTTAAATATTAATATGATCTTCACAAATTGTATAGCGCCGGGGCGCAAAATGTTATATAAAATAGTCTTAGTGTGGATACCCAGAACAGCATTAATCACCCATATCGTAAGAATAATATACACGCGCGTTCAATGTAGATAGTAAGATTTCATTGTTTGTCTTATTTAGGGCACTTAATGTAAGAGAGACTTCCTTTGTGTCTTATTTAACCGTACTCCAACCGGATATTCATTCGTACAAGGATTTACTAGAATTCAAATCTGGAAAATATCAAAGAAAAATCAGTAATGGTCCTGTTTTGTTTTAATGACTTAGGTTTTCTTATTATCCATTTAAAAAAAAACATATAACATACCCCCTCTCGTTTACAAGCGTTGCTGTTGATGACTCATGCATATGTTTTGATATTGAATTCATTGAACGCTACCGCATATAATAATACGAATTTCACAGAACAATTATTCAGGAGAATTGTTGAATAATGGAAAACTGGACTGCATGCAGAACATTTGACTTACACAATTATGTATTTATTTTCCACATTGATTCAGTATAGCTTAATTTAAACAACATCATGAATATCATATTATGTACGTGGTACTAGATTTTCAAAAAACAATTATATCAGGCATATGTTCAATCAATTTTAGCAAACTTAAGCCTAACAGAAATAACCATTACATTTAAACACGGTGAACTTGACGGTCGGTTACTACTTTCATAATATCATTGTTTTACTAAAATTGTCTCCAAAAGAGAATAAACTGGAACTACCACTGAAGTTTACAAATACACCATATATCACTCGGACCCAGAACTATATATATATTAATGTGTGATATAAACCGCAGTAAAGGTACGCTATGGGCTTGCAATGCAAAGAGAGGACAATCAAAGATTGAATTAACATTTATTTTACCCTTGACATTGAATTTTTACCTTACATATACCTGTGCCTTGTAAACGTTCTACATATTCATAATAAATTGTCTTTATAATTATATGACGTTAATTCCATTGAAGTCCACTAATACATATTGAACATTGACCTCAAAAATGCTATATTTTAATATTAAAATGTTTCCGACGTTTGAGTTTGAAGTATGACTTTGACCTTGAAGACAGCAATGTGTTTTTTTTTTTTTTTTNAAATGAGGATAGTATAGTTCGCAGTTGCCATTTGTTAGCAGTCAAATGCTATTTTTCGATATTTGGCATATGACCATGACCGTAAAGATTGCCTTCTTGTGTGTGTGTCTTACGCATCGTCGGATATAGGATGACTATGGGCCAAGTTATTTGAACATTGTTTAATACATGAGAAAATATAGCTCGAGGAAGCCCTATTTTATCATTTAAGTGCTACTTCGTGACCCTTGACCTTGAGGCATGACCTTGATTTTAGCTATACTATCTGATTTTTAGTGTAATAAATCGTATGCTATAGGTTACCATTTATGCCAAGTTATTTTAAAGTCAATATATGTTTGTAAAAAGTGCAGTTCGGACAAGCCCTTAAGAGAAATATGTAAAACATTTTATCTTGGCATTGTGTCTTCAATCGGAAAACAAAATCTTTGGTCTGATATTTTTTTTTTTTTAAACCGAAGCCCATAAAATGGGACGAGCAGTGCCTGTTGTCAGCTTACGGTCTACATATTACGCATCTTGAACGCAAAATGTCGCACTGCCGAACCATGACAATTAAATGTCGCACTCGTTTATAATCCCTTTTTAGCAGTATAACCAAAGAGAAGACATTACAATGATGCATCTGTCGAGTTAAAGCGACAGGTTAATGTTCATATAGTAAATATGGCACATTTTAGGGGATATTCATAACTTAAACAGTACATATTCCTTCAGGTGAGTGTTTTTATCTAAAAATAAGGTATGTACACTGTTAAATTTAAAAATAAAAAGAGCGGCTTTCCTTAGTTGTATTACAGACATTCTTACCCCATAGCGAAAACCTTCATATCTTTAAATGCCGACTCGCATTATTTGAATAGTAAAGAACCCCTAAGATCGCTTACACACAAAACAAACACTCCATAGATGACTGTTAAAGTGTTGTACAATACAGATAATTACCAAACGGTTGAGCATTAAACCGGTTGCACGAGGGCTCGAAGTGTGTGCACAAATCAATAAATGAAGAAAGACAAACTTAAAATATCGGGTCCAAGTAGACCTCCCATGTAGAATAACGTAAAGCACATAGCAAAATGTAATCGTCTATGAATCTCGCCTACAGTGAACGTTAAAGGTTTAGACGGTTTATTTCATCTACTTTTGAGCCCTTAAAACGCGCTTTAGCTCGTACATTCTTATTATTAAATTCTTACATTATAAGGATTTGTTTATACAGATAACTACCACGGATTGAAGGATCCTTATCGATCAATGTATTCTATTTTATTTATTTTTTGCATTTCAAGAAGCATAATCCCGTGGATCACTAAAAGGCTGGGCAAATACTTGATCGAATTAGTGTGCCTCGGTTGTATTATTAATGTATAGGCCGGAGCACACCATAATCGTAGGGAAGTATTTGAGACGTAACGTCTACGTATGACAGCGTTTGAGACGTTATATCAACACATCTCATCGTTTGAGACGTTATGGCTACGTAGGACGGTGTTAAAAATGTTATGTCTATGTCGCAAAGTGTTTGAATCGTTGTCTCTACGTAGTGAATCTTTTAGTTGATATGTCTGCGACAGACAGTGTTTGAAACATGTCACGTGACGTCATATTTCGTAAGGCAGCGTTTAAGAAGTAAAACATTATGCTATCAAATATACCAAAACTTCGTTAAAATATGTTTAAACAAAGAGATAAGCCATTTCATATAAACTGTAACCAAACACATTTTATTAAATTTAATATCCGCATTGTTGTGTGTAGCGTAACAACGTAAATTACCAACAAACAAAAAAACAACATATTATAGTTAATATTATACGCAGTGGAAAATTCTTAACAACCAAATTCAGTATTATAGGCGAGTCGCGAAACTGAAAAAATGCCACCATATGCAATATTTACCATACAGAAAATAACAGCTGGCAATTATTTCTCAATATCTAACATAGTGCCTTAGAAAGTACAAACACGTGGAAATTAATATACTGATCATGGGTTTTGTCTACATTAATTATCAGGATGTGGAGTCTATGACAGAACATTACGTAAAACCCATACAGGAATGTATTCGTACGTGGTAAACGCGCGAATTCAGGTCTTAAACGTTTTAGTATTCAATAAATACCGAGAACCGCAATAAACAGGTAATGGAAAACTAATAGTATCTTATAATTAAAGACGTTACCAGGCTAAGTAACGAACTAACAAACACATGCCTTTTAACGCTACCACATGTCCTGCACTAACTTCTCAACAGAGACATAACTCGGCCTATATAATACCCGCCCCAAAACATGTTACGACAGTTGAGTTAGGGAGTTAGATAGGTTTCTAATGTTATATTGTTTTGATCATTTTACAGAATCTTAAGAAGTAGTATAAGACTTTGGTGGAAATTAATAGAAATTACATTAAATAAAATTAATCTCATAAACGGACTTAGTTGTGTTTAATAGTGTAATTAATTAGTGTATAGAACTACGTCACATGTGTTAATACAAGAATGTGACATTAATCATGGTATACAATACAGCTAATCGCTTAATTCATTAAAAGATTGACAAAAACCCTGTGTTTATGATTTGCTTGCTAAATGGTTTCATTTTTCATTTTATTCGACAACTCGTTTTAATCTATCTGTTAATAACCAAGATAACGATGTGAAAAGCTTAATAAGTATAAACAACTTGTTTTCACACATAGAACAGATCACGGTGCTAATAGTTATATTTGTTTTATGATTTCTGTGACTCGAACATAAATTGACACACACGAAATTATATAATATAGTATGTATAACCAAGAATTAAAATAACATATATTCGTATAGGGATAAATTGTTACTATTTATTAATAAGACTTATAGCCTTTAAAATGGCAAGATCAATATTTTGACAAACATGTTTTGAAAGACCAACAGGTTAGCGCATACGAACACATTGTTTATGATAAACATTTACATGCGTCTTTACATTTTTCATGGACATACATTTTATGTATACTTCATTTCTGCTGCATTAAACAATTTTATATTCTGTTCCGTTGTTATATGTTATAAATTTTAAGGTTTTTGTTCACAGATTATGACATTTATTGAAGTGTCTCAGTAAATGCCTGTAATTGCTTCATTTTTACCACTGACCAGTAGAACTCCATTAGAATAAAATTCATCTATTGGCTGACCTGCCCCTGTGACATAAATAAAAGGAAATAAGTTTGACTTCATCGGGGCTCGAATCAGTGTCCTTTGGATCAAAAGTGTACAGCGTACACCACTCGGCCATCCGCACTGTAATGTGTTGTAAGTCATTTCTGGTTGCTCGCATGAACAACTCATGTTTATAGTCGCGTTTTGAAAATCGGTATGCAGGGTACTACGATTCACCAAATCACACTCAACCCGCATCCGCGCCAAGAAAAAGTTCGCGGCGCGNTTTTTTTTTTTTTTTTTTTTTTTTTTTTTTAATTACATCGCGTGTTGCGTGATCCTGACATAAACCTAATTGATGCAGATATATAGCGCGTAAATACAAAACAGCTTTAAATTTCAAGAGGTTCAAACGTAATCTTTAAACTATGATCTCCTATTGTTTTGTAAAGCTTTAAATACGGTTTTACAAATAATTCGGTATTATTAAAGGCAATTATTTGTTGGTTTATCTGATTTCGAAATGCTTTAAGAACCGCTCTATGATTATGTTTTAAATTGCCTTCTCTGGTCCGATTAAATGCAATTATATTATTTTTGTAAAAGATCGACCTTATTCAAAAGGCATGGATAAGGTCGAACAATTAACTTTACAGTCATTATGCTTTTTAAGTATACTTATCATAAACCAGAATGAATAACCTTCCATGTATTGCTCAATATGAGAACTATAATTGGAATTGCTATTTGTCCTGTGCAAAAATGTGTCATGCCAGCAATTTAAAACAAATACTGTTCATAATTATCGTTTACAAATAAGCAACGACATTTAAGGGTATCACTGAACCACTTGGCTTGATTCTACAGTAATAATGCCATAGTATACTCATCCTCTATGTGTATGTATGAGTTTGTTTAGATGTTTATTGAACACAACATTAATAAAATGGCTTGTGCGAAAAGATGTTCTATGCTCAAATTTGACATTTTTAAATCGACCTGCTCAAAGACAATTTTAACGTTTCAATATGTTTTTCACAGCCTATCCGTTTATTGACTGTTTACATTGTAACCCAAGTATGGTTCAACATAACATCGGGATTTGACTCAAATTATCAGTAAACAATTAAGATTGCAGTTTAAAGGTCATCAGTTCTTTTACTGAATAGAGATTATTGGATATATACGGGTTGGTAAATACAACCATTTGCTTATAATAGCCACAATTTCAAATCACAAATTACAAAAATACAGTGAATAGTAAAACTGGCAATAAATTGGTAAACGTTAATTATTAAAAGATAACTGTTTAATAACTACCACTATCACCAGCCAGCATCATCATAATCTTCTATTTTTATCATATTTTATGTTGCTGTTTTTCTGTTAATTGATATTCAACAAGAGCCATGGCTTAGCAAACCATTACAGTTCTTCTGAAGAATCCTAGTCTAAACATCGTGATCATATTTGGAGATTCCATCTGCCCGTACAGCTTATAATTGTTCATTATAATTGTTTCATGATTTCATGATTTTACATTATGTATTCATAAACTTATTCTCATTATTGGTTCATAGACAGCAAAACAAGTCTATTTCACAAACTGGGTAGTGAACTTGTTCACAAACAGTTTATGCAGAACAACAGATGACCGTTTATTTCATGCACAAGTTCATTAAACATTTTAATAGTTTGCCGGTGGAGCCCCGGTTGTCCCCGGTTCATCCCGGACGTTCCCGGTGGAAACCCGGTGGAGCCCCGGTTCATCCCGGTAGACCCCGGATCACGCACCGGGGCTCCACCGGCATCGCAAAATGTGATAGTGAGACTGGGCCTTAAAGGTAACAGGGGCAGGTCAGCCAATACATGCATTCGCGTAGACACAGCGGGACTTCTAAATGAACTCTGAAATACACACTTAAGTGATCAATAAAACCATTATTCCATTATGTAAAGCAGAAAAAAAATGTTTTATTTAAATATGCATATACATTCCAGTTCATTATTGTTTCATAATGATAAGTAAAGCGCTGTTAAGTAAGAAAAATCGTGACAATCGGAAATAATTTATCCATATTCGCTTAAATTCAAGAGAAAACAACAAAAAGGTTTGTTTTCATCATTTTCGATATTATTGTGATTGGTATATGTTTAAAAAATACTGCGCATTTTTAATAAGTATTCGGTGACTAAATCGTCCGGACTGGACTATCGATAAACGTTGATAACACAGTATTGCTTTCAAGATGAGGGAACACAAACTACCGAAATAGTATAGTGTCATGATAAGACGGATCGTTTCATTATCTGACCACAACTGTTTGCCGTACTCGGTGAGTCGGTATGGAAATCGATATTGAAAGTCTATAAAGGATACCGAAATCTGCCAGTTTGCTATTAATAACACAGTTTCACTTCAATTTTATATAGATAAGTATTATGCTAAAATGTTTCATTTATAATATACAAAGATATTTTTAAAGACACGCGTAATGCGAAAATGGGTCTTATGTCATATGCGGCCGGCGTAGCTTTTGTCCAGCCTGTGCATCTCGCAGTCTGGTCAGGAGATACCTAATGAGACCACGAAACCGTGCGTGATTTATAGCGCTTCTGACCAGTTGCGCAGGTGCGCTCGCCGAAGCGCCTCAAGAACCATGTTCGCATGACGCGGCCCTGAACGTATGATTTGAATGTGTCGAAAGAAAACTGCTTGTCAATCAAATATTAACATACCAAATATTTCGATGGTGAAAAAATAAACTCATAATAAGCCATGTGAGGACACATATGATGTGATCTCCCGTAGTATAATTTTTATTTACGAACATTTACGTTTTGTTTGAATATACGTGCAATAATAACACACTTGGCATGCGGTGAATATGCGACTAAAAAGTGACAAAAAAACCAACAACAACAACAATTTAAACGTTGTTAAAATTTAATTTAAAAACAAATACTTTATATCAAAGTCACGCTATTATATTTTAGGGTTTCCGATCGTCAAAATCGCCAATGTCGATTGAATCTTTCAGCTGGCGATTAAAGTTAAAAATGTAAAAGAAAATGTCGATTGTCAAAAAAACACGGTTGCTTTATAAATTCATCAGTATTCCCTGCTTTAAAAGAGCTCGTTCAGCAGCAGGAGCGTGCACGTCGCGGGTAAATCCAGCGGGTACCGTCATCCTTCGAGCCGGACGTCCTCTCCCGCTGACTTCGCTGACTCCCAGAACTTGGAAAAATCGCCAAGCGGTATGGTAATTGTCCGGTGGATAGTGGTTTCACTACATCACCGGAAAAGGGACGGCGGCATCGGGGCAGCGGATCTGGAAGCGTAGAGGACGGACCGGACATTTGGGAGAGACGCAGACCAGGATTTTAAGGGGGTGGCCCTATGAAGATAAGGGAAGTGGCCAAGGACGGCGGTATTCAGAACGCTGAATGTGCTGGGGAAACCGTTCTGGTGTTCGGGTCAACGGCTGTTTACGTCTAGAGAGGCAATAAAGGCGTCGCAGCGCCTGAGGAGCGGGAATGAGGTATTTGTTAATTGTCAGCGCTCCCTTGGCGGAGTACTCTTGTCCTTTCAACGGAAAACAGACATAAATTGTCTTTATATTGTCTACCAGTTCACATTAAGGTCAAATTATTTTTGTGGCGAATACCCGGGCAGCCATGTTAAATTTGACAAACGGTGGCTCAAAATTTAAACTTTCCCCTGAAAGGTCACAGGGGCAAGTCTGCGCAAAATGTAGTCGTGAAGACTCAGCGATGACCTGTAAATAAACTTATGAATTACACACACCCACTTTAAAGGAGAACTATGTACGTTCTTCTACGCGTAATCGCCATAAATGCCACATGGAGTAATATATTATCCACTTATAAGAGATAGCATGATGAACGGTAATGGTAACTTGACTAAAAAGCGCATACCCGGTTTAAATCTTTCGGAAGAAAGATCGCTTTAAAATCAAATCACTGTTCAATAATCGGTCGTTGCACATCCACGGTTTAACACATAACTGAACTATCACTAGTTTAAGACTTGAGTTTCAATGCCACCAATTATCTTTTGAATAATATTCGCTATCTACGCACGAGTTTTGATGATGAATACGAGCACCCAGATTATATTTGGAAAAAATACACGACACAAAATAAGAATTGCAACATCACCGTTATTTAAGTAAGTGTTTAATACGATATTCATGACATACGAAAATAAGGCTACGCCTTTTCAGCCTTGATTTAAGAGTCTTGTCGATAATATTTTGGTTCAGTTTTCTCTACTCGTCCTTAAGAGCTTTTTAAGACCTATAACAGGTGTAACGGACTTCTGTAGACGATTTACCATATACCAAAGTATTGGAGCAGTATCCGGAAACTTCGGTACCCATTCTTAACGGTCAATTAAGTTTACTTTCTTCTTCTTATAAAACTGGAGTGCCAGTTTAGATATGTGACTTGATGCACTGTCCTGATGGAAAACTGTTAACTTACGACCTTCTTGAAACAGTTTCGGAACGTTATTTCGAAGAAACGGCTTAAATGCCGTATTGATATAGAACTTGCTATTAAATTTAGTTCCTTTGTTGACATAAGCGAATCTCGAAGATGTTCATCTACAATGTGGGTATCCCGAAATCATCACTCAATATTCAAATATTTTAAAACTACCAGTAGATGTCTGCTATGTGTCTATTCTATCTTGAATCAATACTTTTAGTACCTTAATGCAGGAAATGCCTTGTATTTCTATTTCGCGGACCCAATATTCATGAGCTTCTTAAGCGTCCCAATATAATCGTTCACAAAAATGCCTCAAACAAAATGTACCTTAAATGTTTTCATAATATAGTAATCATGCTGTTAATTTAAGGGTATTAAGACGTCAATTATTCATTTTACAAAACATCAACTTTCTCAGGGAAAAAAAAACAGTTGACAATAGAAGTTTGAGACATTTCCATAGCTGCCTTAATGGTCCAAAGCTCCCCCTGACACGCTTGTTATATTTCATTCTGTTTATTATTGTCCTTCATATCTTTTTCCTCCGTCTCCACGAGGAACTCTACAACGCCGAGTGCATTTTCACTGACCACTTTCTGTTAAATGGTTTTGTCAAAGCAATGTGCCCAGATAGCGTTCACGCTCTCTGTTGAAATACACGTTAGTAATGGTACTTGCAATTTCAAAGAATACATATCTATGTTTAAAGATTGCCTGTCTCATTATCATATATCATTATTATATTGGAACTTTTATAATATGAGCAAAAATTTTATCTTACCCTAGGTGTCCTCTACATTATTGGTGCGTCCCAACTTTACAAGAAGCGGCAAAGCGTGCAGATCAACACGAAAGATCTTGTTGGTATCGTTCTGTGCCAGACATTTGATGACTGCAACATAAATAGTTGCATCTGTATCAAAATAGTGTATGTGTAACTCATAATAACAGTTAGTGTTTGTATATGGAATCGAAAAAGTTGAAGACGTTGGTACACAATGCATGGTTAATTATTTTATTTTAGCTAAATACTGATGAATGTGTATGAACTTTTGTAATAAATGAATCAGAATATGAATATAAAAATATATGTGTAATATATATTGTTTCGCCAAACCATATTACGTTGCTGCATGACGTTGACGTCGCTTCCTAAGCTTTTTGTTTATATTGATACTTATGATGAAGGCTACGGCCGAAACATGTTTAGTATTTAATACATTTAAATAAACAAAAGTAACGTGATTGTACGGTATATTTTATTTAAATAAAAAAGAAACACTTAATGTTCCCACATTCATGCGTAGACCATCCGTCGAAGGCTTTAGAATCATTCTCTAAACCCTTTTTAAGTACGGTGAGAAGGTATTCCACCTGGTCCTTAGCGGCACTGATGATACCAGATTCTTCTTCCTTCACAATGCCTGATAAATTCACGTTATCAGAGTTAAAATAAAATAGTTAACAAACATTTATAGAAATTCGTGGGAATTGGTGGAATTTCTTTGTTATAAAAATTTACCTTCATAACTATTAGTGTTGTTGTGTTATATTTTTTATAGCTGTGGCATGTATTATTGTAACATGACTGCTTTAACTGTACTTTCTAAGTATTCCAGCGATGTTTGTATACAAATGTACAATGCGTATTTGGGAATAAAAAATCAAATAAAAAATCACGCAAAATATCTTGTGTCTAACTAGTCTTTGTTTTGATCAGATGTGCACATGTCGCAATATCGTATGACTGCATCTTTATTTCCAGCAACAAATGCTTACATGTTCCAAATGTTTACAATAAATGTTACATTAAAAATTGTAATAAGTTACAAATTTACTCGCAAGTATCTCATCTTGGGGAAACGCAATTCTCGACAACATAAGCAATATCGACTGCTCTATCATGTCATCTATCACTATTATTATAAAATAAAAACACCCCGATATACGTTTATATATTTGCTTTAACAGTTTGTCTAACTCTGCCTAAAACAATATCAACACTCTGTATCAACGCGATATGCATGCCATAGGATTGATACCAATTAATTAAATAAAAAACAAAAAAAGTACATGCTAAGGCCGCAAGTGAAAACAGACTGATTATTTTATCATGTGATGTAGGATGTTTCTGAAAAACATCCAAAAACCCAACAGCACGCAAACGGTCAGCATTGTCACGACTCCTCGAAATAGTGTACGCCACTGACAAAACAGCTTTGGCAAATTTTATATCAGGGCTCTGAAACAGAAAAAGTCCGAAGAACAATACATTATTAGAGAAGTTTTAAGTTTGTAATAGTAACATCGTTTTTCAGTATTTACCATTTTTTAACATCTTAACAAAACATTTAAAGTCCATGTGTTCTTATGACTTTCGTTGCTAGGCATTCTTTTTTTATTCAGCTACCACGACGCACACATTATAACACGTTTTACCTCCGTTCTTATGAAAAATATATGCATGACGTCATTTAACACACCTTTAGATGACGTCATAAAATTCAAACGTATGACTCTGAGCTTCTTTTTATTGTTTTAAAGCATTTGTATGCGACTTGAAAGTGTTATGATTCATTGTGCATGGTCCAAAAACGTTATGCAGTTGTAATAAAATAAAACGGATTCTTACCATTGACGAGGCTTGCAAATGAACATTTGTTTGTGATGATACAGTATCTGTAGATCTAAGTAACTTTTTCAAAGATTCCAAATATTTCGGATATTTGGCTAATTTTCTTCTTATTTCGATCGAAACATTCTAGATAATACAAATTTATGTTCAGCTGATTTTCGTCAATTAAAGTTATGGTCAGATCGCAAATAATTTGGTTAATTTTGTTTTCAAAAGAAATTCCGCCATTCCAGAAGCCAACTTATGTACGTCCAACTTTTTTGTGCATTCATTGTAAAAATTGTGAATTCCAACTAGGATGTCTTCTTCATCGTCAAAAGCAGAAAATTATGGGAGCGCTTTCAAAAATGCCAATGCTTCTAATGCAGTATCAAGGTCACTCATCCCAATATCATCTTAAACCGTGAGGTCAATTGAACATTTGGCACCTTGAAATGACGATATCGCCATCCCAGAACACTGCATAAAGCACAGAACACATTTCCTTATCCCTGTGTCCCAGTCACGATAAAATTGAGTGTCGACAATGCCCGGATGTATGCTGTTTATAGTAACATTGGAACCGGAAATCCTGCGACCCATCGCGGCGGCTTGCATGATCTGGTAAAGTTTGGATCTCCCGTAGTAATTCCTGCTGGAAAAATCGCCAGGTGGTCCGGAATAGTTTATGGTCTTCAAATCGAAGGTACCCCATTCGTGGGCGACGCTGGCCATAAGCAGAATTCTACAGTCTGGTCCGGACTGTTGCATGACGCCGANATATACAGTCAAACAGAACAGAATTGTCCGGATAATATAGGTGATGATGATATTGGTGACGATGATATTGAGAAAATACACTGAGCTTCTATTGTAATAAATATTTTCCGTGTCTTTTGGTTTGGTTAGCCATAACTTAGATAATAATGCCTTTTATCTCAACAAGCGTCATGTTATACACACAGGTGCTTTATATATCAAATTGCTCCTTCCTTAAAAAGATTTACCAATGTAAACACCTTTGTCCTGTACACGTACTCTACTTCGACCAACATATACTTGGACAATCAAAAAAACGTTTTATTTCCGAGTAAAGAGATAACTATTCATGTTGATGCCATACTGTTTGCATTTGCTTTGTTCATAACAGTTTGATACTAGACATCTAATACAAAATGAAACATTCACACCGCAGCTAACCAACTCATTTACGACAAAAAAAGAAAAGAAAGAACAAATAACAACCCATTGTATAGCAAAAATATCAAATAAGAAATACATAACTCAAACAAATGAAAATTCTAGAAAATATAAACTTACTAAAGAAAACTTGGATTATTAGTTTTCTTTACAAACTGAACTATCTCTTAAATGATTATGTTATAAACAATACAATCACCCGTACTATAAAAGCGCTTACAATTTAAACCATTAATACCAATTATATCATAATAAGTTATCACTTCATATGTTTGCACTGTATTTACAGATGAATACAGCGAAGGAAACCGATCTTCAATACGACACTCACAATTCATGTAATGACGCCATTATTTTGAAGCATTGACTTTTTTTGTATCCCGCCACCTTGGAATTCTTAAGTTTTAAACTCAAAATGTTAGAAACATGTTGCGCATGATAAATTAAACTTTAAATGTGTTGGTTTCGGTACATCGTCGATTTTTTACCCAATCGCGATCTAACAACATGAATATTTAAACATGCAGTTTCCTCTTATCTTTCTGAATTCTTAATAATCTACCGAAACAAGCACATATCCTCTGCAAACTATCTGCGATTTTGTTAAAATCATCATTATCAGCAACATCATCATCGCCGGTGTCATCATCAGCATTATAATCAGAACACTATCAATATCACAAAGGTTTCATCATTTTTACATCACTATCGCCGTCATGATACGCAGTTTTAGTCTCCTCCTCATCACCAGATGTTCAAATTGACAACCAGCCTTCAAAACACATTTGAATAAAACAAGGTTGAACATCATTAATATTCATGTCTGGTTATTGTTTATTACCAGTTTATTGAAACATGAGATATATCCTCTACTAATGTATATATGGCCTATAATGATAATGATAATGTTGACGACATGACAATATTCATTATAATAGTTATTATAATTACGAAGATACTCATATGATAACGACGATGGTGTTGATGGTTTTCTAATAATGATTTTGATGATGAGAAGGAAAATTATGATTAGGAGGAATAGATATGAGTAGAGCATTTAGTCGAACCCATTTATTTTGCCTTGATCGCTAATATCAAACATCAACTATGGTGTTCAATAACGATGAAAGGTTTAAACCATAGTGCGTTCACAGGATAACGTATTCCACTTGGTGCTGAACCATCAATGATTGCTTGATGCAAAAGTGCGGTGTAACAGTTAGTCGTGTTTTGTATATGAATGATGTCACTACATGTGTTATTACATAAATAATCTATGTGGCGCACGAAACACGTACTGACTTGCCCCTACTTGTATAATTGTATTTGCATGCGAACTTAAACAATATTCGTTTTAAACGCCGTTCCATGAAGATAATGTGTAGGGTCAGTCTTTGCAACAATTATGTCCATTTAATGCTTTACTTTATACGACATGTATAAGCCAAGCATGTCACAGAGTTCTCATTTATTGTGTTTTTAAAACAAAAATCAAGCTTTATACAGTAACAATTACACTTGTGTATTGATGTCTGCAATAGGCGTTTAAGCAAATTATCATACACTAAAATTAAATTATACATTACATTCGTAAACAAAATAGATGTAACGACTGACGCTTTATAGTTTGTCTTAGGCTGAGAACAGCCTGAGTGGTTGTCCGTTAGTGTTTCTAGGTGTTGTTCGTTTTCTCAAAAGCTGAACTGTTACCTCCAGACGCATTCACGTGAAGGTGGATTCAGCGGCGACGGGTACACGGACAATTGCGGCCATACTAAAAGCATGTCAAACAATAACTTAATTATTCATCAAAACAAGTAAATACTAGGGATTTGTGTCGACAACGTTTACGCTTTGTCACACCCATGGCAGCCATGCCCATGAACACATTCAGTGGAGAATCATCACTAAGGAATAAGTGCATAACTGCCGGTGAAAAGTTTGTCTTAAATATCTGCAGTTCAAAGTTAACAAAAACAACAACGTTCGTTTGCCCTTATTGTGATAGTGGTGTTAATCCTCATACCTCTTTGATTGATTGTTTAAAAAATCGAAATAAAAGCACTTATGCCGTCAGATACCGGTGTATTATTTTCAAGGCAAAAATTAAGCTATAACACATAGGATTTTTTAATTGCGTTTCTATATATTGAAGCAATACTGTATATGCACATATTCGGTAACCAATAAACTGGTAACCAATAAACTATGTCAATCTTCGTTTGCATGCTTTAAACATATTAGAAATCGACGTCATTTAAGATTTAAGTAACATTATTAACAAGAAACATATTACAAGAGGTCAATTCGATGATATATAATGAGCAAGACGAATTAATAATAACAATAGAACATATCACCTTTCGCTGCCAGTCAAAAAGACACGTCTCGTGGAAATAATGACATCGCGTTTTACATCTCGCGTCCCCTTTTAATATATGTTCTTTGCAGAGATTGCAACGTCGAGGCGGGTTTAGTTGGAGTGGCTGAAAATAAATATTTTCTATAATGTCCAGATGTACATTTTGAACAACCAATACATGTACGTTATGTATGATTTTGTCAGTATATTGTAAACATTAAGTGTAACTTTAGGTTAGTGTGCGTTAGCAACTTATGGATAACACTATCGCATTGCAATATTAAAACTCAGAGACTCTTTTCATCGTCGTATGGTTGATTCTTGTTGATGTTATTCCATATAATAATATAAAATACATACAACGTCACACATTTAATGACGAATTTCAATTCGTCGTTGAATGCTCTATATTTAACGAACTATTATTAGTGAAGACCTAACATCAAACATGTTTTGTACTTTTTAATTCAGATCATATACACTGACAAGCTCTGTGTGCTTCACATATACCGGCTTTACAATTAAAGATCAGACAATACCATTGTCTAACAAGGTTCTCCTTTGAATTATATATTTATTCCATAATATCGCTGTTTTTTTTTTAAATTTTGAATGCCTTTTTTAATTAAATGTATGAATCATAATAAAGGCCTAACATAATTATGAGGTTTGACAAGAAATACATTTAGGACTTAAAACAAAGAACAGTTAGGAACAGTTATAATCGCAAAAGCTTGAATTTCTACAGGATTTGTGGTTCGGTATTGGCCACATCAATAATTTGTTGGTTTAATTTATGTTAACAATTCTGATTCAAATATAAAATAAATAAGCTATTCAGGGGCGGATCCAGGATTTCTGGTTAGGGGGATATTGAAAGAATTGCTGGGGGTCCAGGGGGCCGCTAGGGCCCCTGGTGAGTGCAGGGCAAAGCCCTGCTAGGGGGTTCCCCAATAAGCTCCACGATTTTGATGATTTTGAAGGCTTTGACAACCACTTCTCGAGCATGTCATTCCTCATGTACTTTTATCAAAGTACCTTCTAATAATGCCAAAAATGTGCATAGTTTATACGTTATACGGATGGATAAAGCCGGTATAAATTCTATAAAGAAGAACACACGATTGTCTGTGATTAGTGGGAAATGTTTTGTACAAAAAGAAGAAAAATGAGTTTGAATAGGTGATTTAGATCTAGTTAAGTGTGAAACATCAAATTAATTGACTTTACTATGGCGATTTTAGAGGGATAATATAAATTATAGTTCGGATGCGATTTGCTGTTTTTTTTTTGTATCCAAATATTGTATACATTACTATTATTCCGATTAAAAAAAGATTTGAGTTTTTTCATTATGAGTATTAGTGTTGCATATCTACATATGTACATATGCGTTGCATGAAACAATTTTTAGATGTTGTTTGTGGTTGACGGTTTTTTAAGTGGTGCATAATACAATATTGTTGCACATAGTCGAATGGCTAAAACAAGTATGGACGTTTCTGTCATTCAGAATTATAATTACTACTTGTTGCACATATAGGCACTTAGTGCATCATATGTTCTTATAATGCTCGAATTTTCATCAATCATTTTCAGTTATTCAGATTATAGTTGAAACGTTTTTGTTTCATTAATATTATCCATCGTAATTAAAAATGCATATAAAGAAAGGATAAAAGGAAGTGATATTTAATGAACATGCACAGTTTTAATTACACAAATGTGTCATAGTGATTTAGTGTCTTAAGGTCTATGCGGTGTCACAATACTTTACGTGATAACTCGATATCAGTAAATACGTGTTTGTCTTTAAACGTATTGTCATCAATAGAAAGTTCACATATTTTAAGAGATTAAATGCTTTATCCTCGTTTTCATAATAAAATAATATTAAAATAAGAATTATGGACACATACCACTATTCTTGGCGATTTCGACGGATTATATCTTGAATATTTTGGAAAAACGTTTGGAACGTTTTGAACCTTTTTTTCCTCATGATAATCTGTATATTTTTCGAATTTATGCCGTGTTCGCCCATGTACTTGGTCCAAATGCTCCATTGGGTCTTGTGCTCGAGTTCGTCCATAAGAATCATTATTATCTTCATACGTAAACTCGTGATTAAAATTATCATATCTTGTAGAACGCTCTTGTCCGATCATTTGGTCTGAGTCTTCTGCTCGAGCTGGTCGTATGTACGCTTTCGACGGATTATATCTTGAATATTTTGGAACAACGTTTGGAACGTTTTGGAACTTTTTTTCCTCATGATAATCTGTATTTTTTTCGAATTTATGCCGTGTTCGCCCATGTACTTGGTCCAAATGCTCCATTGGGTCTTGTGCTCGAGTTCGTCCATAAGAATCATAATTATCTTCATACGTAGACTCGTGATTGAACTTATCATATCTTGTAGAACGCTCTTGTCCGATCATTTGGTCTGAGTCTTCTGCTCGAGCTGGTCGTATGTACGCTTTTTCAAAATTCCTTTCAGACCTATAATTAGTAGACCGCTTATATATATTTCCACCATATTTTTCTTCGATTGTTTCCGTAAACTCGCGCCTTGATTGATCCCTTGTTGGCGGCTTCGGATCATTTTTTTGAATAGTTATTTTCGATCCATCACGGGAAATGCCGATTAACAAATCCATTTCTAATATTTTATTTGTCCTTTATGTTGTATAGTACACAGTATGTTGAAAAAATAATTCCGCTTTAGACATTTATTAGTTGAATTATTTAAATTTAAATAGCTGTATAAGAAGTAATGCACGAGAATTTAAAGTAGAGTCAAATCAATAAATTATTCCACAAGGTATTTCATAACGTTCTACGCGGAGAATGTACGAGCTTAAACTGAAACAAGTACCTTACGAGATAGACGTGTATTATGTTTATTGGCAATTTACCAGCTTGTCGTTCATCAATGTGGCAGTTGTATTCTTTTATGATTCAATGGGCCACTGTATTTAGTTCGCCCAAAATGTAATCTTCATTCTTATTTAAAGTTAATGTTACACGGATTTATTTCATTGCAAAGCTCGTTCCGTTCCCCTTTGTCATTGGAAAAAAAGTGTATGTGTTGCTTTCATTGTGTAAACCAAAACATTTTATTTAAGGGTTGCGTTCAAAAAACACATTTGGGTGGACAATAAAGGGATAAAAGTGAAAACGTTAATTACATTTTTTATTTTAAATAACTGTCAAAAACATTATAGCACAGAGAAATAAGAGTCATCAGCAAAATTCATACAAATGTTTTGGATGGATAGCAACAATTTTTTTTGCAAGTTAGAAAGGTTAGAAAATATTTAACTAAATTTTGCCATTATATCATTCTGTAACTTGACCATAGCTGACTCCAAAAATGCACACGTAATAAACTCCGTAGTAGTATTGGCTAAATACTTAATCTTTAAATCTAAACAGGAAAAAACAACACCGCAAATAGATGCATTTGTGTATTTTTTAACATTGAAATTAATNTTTTAAATATTTTTTTCATATTTTATTTATAAAGGTTATCAAAAAACAATATATATATGCTATTGGACATTACCATAAAAAATTAGCAATACAACTTGTTTTGAGCTCAAAATACAGTGTCCTCCAAGTCAATTGTGTTTACAAACAATCAGTTTATTTACATCGCTGTTTACTCGGGAAAGTGAAAGTGAAAGTGACTCAGGTAACCAAATATATATCGTTGATTTTCAACGTTTTCCGGTATCACTCACAAAGAAGGTCTCTTCTAAATGGCTAAAACGTTTGTAGTGATCTAATAAGTTACTTTCTGCTGGTAAAATGTTGTTTAAAATAGAATTAAAATTGAATTTTCTTTCGTCTATTTTTAGCATACGTCACCGCTTTGAGGCTACACACCACGTTAGTTACAAAGTGGTAAACATTTCTTCCAATTATGAAACGGGTATATCTTCCATAATTCTTGACAACGTTGCACCTAAGCTGTGTTATTAGCATTCGTTATGCAAGAGTAACTGAAATCCGGTAAAAATTTGACCAGTTTATATGTATAATAATTGGATTTGTAACCTTTATATGGCCTTTAAGATTTTCAAGCACAAACACTGCATATTTAGCTCTTACATTACATCAACTTTAGGGATAAAAGTTGGGAAACGAATCATAAGAAATATTGACATTTATATTCTTGAAATAAAAACATTTTTGTAACTTGTTTAATTAAATGGAAGCGTTGGAAAGTATCATTAATTGGCAACATGACTTATTTTCAATTTCCTAGCTAGTGTCTCCATTCACATATTTATCAAACCCATCTTATGATGTCATTTCAAAAAGTAAATCGGTATGTTTCTATAATTCTTTCGGACAAAATAGCTTATACAATTGCCAAAAAGCGAATGAAAAAGCGTCTTCCGAGTGTGGTTTAAAAAATGAAAGATACAGATACAATCTTAAAAATGAGCAAAACCAATCGGCTAATAAGATTTATATTTAAACTTGATTCAAAATCAATTAAACATAGAACTGTATGCTTAGAATTAATCGACGAATGATAATTTGTTTATAAAATCATAATGAAAAAGAAGTAAAAGACCTTATCATAAAATGTCAACTGCTCTTTAAACAGTTTCTGTTGATGTCATAATGGTTCTATGGAAAAAGACAAAATACGTATTATGAAACAAATTTAAAAAACTTTCTTTTTTAAAACATGGTTCAAACGAGGTGTTTCATATACTAAACACATGCTGTCTTTCAGAAATAGAGAATTTTACAGTTTTCAAAATATTAAAAATATATATGAAGCAGAGTTCGTAAAATACCAAAAAAATGTTCAAAGCATACATATATTTTAAAGACGATGGAAGCATTTTTCTCAATTTGTACACCTACCTTATGGCAAAACACACTCCTTTTTTATTATGTTTTCATGTTTTTTTTTTCTTTATCCATACATATGTTTCTAATAATGTTTACATGAAGCAAATACGTAATAAACCTGCAAATATTGAAATCATGATTTTATGATACAATGTAGATAGTCTGCACATATAAAGAACTAACAGGCAGCCACATTTTTAACACTAGAATACAGTTAATGATACTAGCAATACTAAAGGGAGCCTTTTCGTTCCGCGGCAAACGGTCAATAGTTCTGCCAACACTTACAAAAGATGATTCGTTTGTCAAAACCTTCCGAAGTAAAACTTAAAGGGCTAATTGATAGCGAACTATTTTGGAATGGACGCAATATTGGATTCGGTTAGTGTGTAAGTAAGCCTTGACTGTTCTAACATATTCAGAATATGTCATTCGTTCCTCTTTGTATAGACAATAGATGCATGTTGTATCATGTATCAAAGACATCGACATATTTAAAATATGAAGTAATTAAACGTTTTTTTTAAGACTTTTTTGCGATAAAATCTTTGGGGTTGAGTCATGAACGCCTTTTTACCGTTTAGGTCTACTATGATTCAGGCATAGACTACACAAGAATAGCTGTCAAACCACGAGTGTGTATTGATTAGAGATGAACTTCGTGTAATTTACTAACAAAATCTAGTAGTGCACATTTTATTAGTATATATTCTCTTTTAGAACTTTTCCAGTTTCTTCCTGTTTCGAATAAAGTCGCTTCGGACCAACCAGCATGCCTTTAATACGGCTATAATTGAACCAAATTGACTGAAATACAATTTTCCTTAGGAAACTAAAACAGCGGTTGTAGTTATACAGTTTAAATCGATTTTCAGGATCTCAACAATTATCGGTTTGTAGTTATCACCAAAGTTATCAATGACACAATGTTATATTAAGTTAAATAAATAAATAAATACAATATAATTTATAAATCTGTGTTTAAGTCGGTGTCGGTCGGTTTCTCCGTATAAAAGGAACAAACTACTTGCTCTTTTCTCAAGCGATTTAATTGAAGCTTTAAATATGTCACACCATTAAGTGTAAAGCAGTGCAAGGGTATACATATGTAACAAAGGTCTTTTGCACTTGTATCAAAATTAAAGGTTGAAAAAGTGTCCCGAAAAAAAAGTTAATTGGTACAAGGCAAACTTGGTATTCAAAAACAGGGTACATAAACTGGTAAATATCATTAATTTACTGTATTTCGACTTATTTGTACATACATTTTAAATCACGTAACAAACGCAGAAATTAAGAAAATGTTTCTGCTTTATTTATTACCAAATATTGGGACTATAAGATTCAAGAGAACAGTTGAAGACACAAACCTAAGGAATTGTATCTGATGCCGAAGAAACTCATTAAGGTATGTTACCACTTTAAGGTAAATAAACATTTACTAAAGTTTCAATAGACCTTCATATGTTGGAATTTCTCAAATGCTTACTTGATAATAATTATTACGTTAAGATTGTGATCATCTGATAACTTTAATATCTCACACAAAGAAGGTAACTCTTAACAGATTTAAAAACACATGTGTCATAATATATAAGTAATTATTTTTTTTATTAATACACATACCTAGCTGCTTACTTGAAGTAGAATAGCATTTCTCTGGAGTGCAGTTCAGTTTTTATTTCAGTTTTAACAGTGGACCAAATTTATTGTACATGACAATTATGAATATGATTGTGATGTGATATTAAAATGTATTTCAGAATAAATGTTTTAAAAACCCAAGTACTTTCTGTAATGACCTTAGCTAGGTGTACACTTTCAAGTGGAATATCGGCTGAAACAGCATTCCCCTATGCAATGAAAAGATTCTATACAATGAAATTTAGGGTATTTAAAAAAAACACCACTTTTTCCTTTCCCACAGGAGTCTATCGGTTGGTGGCAGGTTTGATATGTGAGTCTGTCCGACAGTAAACATTACTTCAGATTATTTCCAGGCAAATATGCGCTTTAAACTTCCATGCGCCTCGGGGAAAGGTTAAAAGGGAACATTTGCTGATTTTAATGGTATTTGATCATATTTCCAATTGCAAAAAGAATCTTGTGTGTCCTCCAAAGCCAGTCCTAAACTTCGACCTTGGTGGTTTGAATATTGGATGTTTCCAAATAGAGCTGTTGAGTGTAGAAATAACGCATTGTGTAGTTGTTATATCCATTTTAACATGTGTATGATTACAATTTTCTGCTTTTAGCTCACATAAGCACGAAGTGGATGAGCTTATATGAGATCATGTGATAACCATTTGTCTGGCATCCGTCGCCATGCCGATTGTTGAGTGGGACATGCGTTATGCGGTGTTCGGTGTGCGTCGTCAAGTTTTATATCATTACCATTTAAGAGGCAACACTCGTGATGTAACTTGGTCAGAATATTTATCTGTATAATATCCAGTCAAAGTATAAGTCAGGGTCACGTGCATCCAAAAACTATGTCCAATCTTAGACATTTGTACCAATCCAAATGATACATGTCTAGGTTGAGTTTGAATTTTGCATCAGGTGCGTCTAAACACTATTTTATTAGTTCATGTTAAAAGTAACTTTTTACTAACGATAAATATGTTAACAATTTCGTAATTACAAATTTTGTAATAATTTTCAAATTTTTCGAAGTAAACACGCGTGCGCGTGACTCCGTAAAATGAATTGGGTTATGTGATGTGCAATCTAGACAGGGTATTTCCACTTATATGCGTAGCGTAACGCAATTTTCGCGCATCGGGCACTGTTATTAAAGAATCATAACGACCAATCGACAAGTAAATTAAACTTTAGATTTAATGCAATATAAATTATAACTTTGTTACGATGGCATGTGCGTATTCAAACCTCAGATGGTATAACATGTAGGCTAAAAGTACATTTGGGTTTGATTGGGCCATGACACACACACGTGGTTGTCTCTTTTTGGAAGCCATTTGTCTTTCGAATATGGATTGACTTGTTCATGTTCGGCCATTTGCGTTAAATGTTTACGTCGACTATTATAGATAGACTGATGATTCCGTATGTATTCTTGTCATTTTGATTATTTCACGCGCTTATTGTTCTCACAATTGCCTAGATATACCTTCCTCCTAACGTTGGTAAAAATGCCACCGTGAAAAGATTAACAAAATAACACGTTTTGTCAATTTCTTAAATGATTTCCTTCCTCTGACACTAACCATTTAAAAAATCCAACTAGATATGAAACATTGTCAAAAGGAAAAATCTTCTTTAAAGCCACAATAGCTAGACATTATGAAGTGGGCATCTTCCAGGATTGTTCTAAATATGGATTTGAGATAATTCAGTCACATAGCATAATTTTGAAATGGGCCACATCTTTCGAAACAGATTATTTTGGTTTCAAACTATTTATGTACAAACATAGACAGATAAAACATAATACAAGTCGGTTATCAAATAAGGTTACAAACATTTACAGTTATTCAGTCTCAAAAGATTAAAAATGTAATATCCATTATTAAATAAGAATGCACTACCACAAGTTTATAAACAGTATGCTCTTTGATATATCTTATGGACAGCTACAGTGTTTAATTTATATTTTCTGTTGCAAAAATTGTAAACAGTAACAAAGTCCTTTAAAAATGGTTCTATTATACAAAACTGTTTTACAAAGTCTGAAACAATTTAGTAGATATAAGTTGGCACAAAAAAAAATTAGGCTCTACAAATCCGCTCTTTTGTAAATAAAGTGTGTTGATTGAATAGTGATCATGATAAAATATCCAAAACCTTTGTATTACCCATTTGTCCCAAATGTTTAAAGGGAAGTATTGATGGTTTATCCCAATAAATGTACATACACTTATTTAAACAAATTATATTCCCCCTTTTCAATCAGATATGTATCTATTTACAATTTTATATAGAAAACATCATTATAAAAACATACAAAACCCATATACACTATATAAAAATATGCATGGCCCCTGAAGGATTCTAACACACTCCTATAATAATAGCTTATGTAAATGAAATTTTAACTTACCCCTTATAAATGGTGCGCATGTGTTTAGCGGTACTTTGTGTACCGTTTATTAATAACGATGTAACTTCTACTACCGATTACCCTTTACGTTCTTAAAGTGTCTCTGGGGACAACGTGTTATCATAATATATAAATACATGTTTTAATGAGCGTTTATAAAAACGGGACATATACAAGCAATATGGGTCAAGAAACCAGTTAATCCATCCTTTTTTTAAAAGATAGTGACCTATTAAATGTCAATATTCCGCTTTAATTTTGTTCATTTCGAATAAGATCATTACCATTTAAAAGTCTTGCCAAGTGTCCTACCCATCTTAAATGCAATTGTTCATAACTGATCAACCTTATATACCTGTTTGATACCTGTTTGAATAAAACTTTGTGTGATTTTCATATCAGATATACCTCATTTATACACAAACAATAGACAATTCGCATGATGTAAGCAGGTACGTGTTATCTTGAAACATAACCAACTCCATTGTATTATATAACAATGTTCTTCATCAATATTTTAAAACAAATCATGCCAAGAGCACTGACGGCAAATCAATAAAGATGTATTTCGCACTATTGTTAAATAATAGCAAGTAAACTAGTTGAAATAATATGTTATTATTAAATGACCCGTAATTGCCTTATTGTAAAACAATGTAAAATGTTGATGTATACAACTATGAGAAGAAGAACAAATAAAAATTATCATCAATTGAATTGTATGAACTCAGAGCATTTTTCTGTTTTAAAACCTGAAGAACTTTAACCCAATTTCCAATATTGTGTGCGTGGAGTATGAGTCTATGCATCACCGTGTCTCTCTATCTGTCTATTGATCTGTAACATTTCAGTATTTTCTGAAAATAATTATTTGTAACTGATGCAATTAGAATACGTCTGTTTCTGTTTCATATAATAACACAGTTATTAACAAATGGGCTTTAAGTGCTGAGCCCATGCGTTATATGTCTACAATTAGTACGTGGGATTACAAACATATATGTGATGGTGTATTTCTTCTCCGTAGAAGTTTAATCAACGAACAAAGTACATGTGGTAGGTTTATTGCTGTTTGATAATCTGCGGATAATATTGAAACATCGAACTGTTAATTTTTCAAAGGAATTAGAATAAGACTACTGTGGAGCACATACATGTCAAAGTGACCAAATGCGTTCGTTATAACTGAAATTCATTGTTTGCATTTTCGTTATCAGAATTTGTGTCCATTCACATTGTGTCATTCAAATTAACCATATGGTTCAGAACAAATATAAATGATCACATTTTCGTAAAAGCTACCATTTTCTTGAATGTTTAAGTTCAATTTATAGTAGTTTAAAAATTACAATAGCGTAACATCTTTCGGGTTGTACATTTATTTTCAATGAAAACAAATACATACAACAATGCACTTCGTTTGTCTTTCAATTTTGGTTGAAATGAGTAACTGTTATATGTTTTAACATTACACAACGATATTTAATATTGATGATTAAACAACTGTTATCAAGATAAAATATAACAACGAAAGTTACTTAATTTAAAGCCAGTATTATCTTTCAGTACATATAACTGAAGAGCAAACGTTTAAATGGGTAGACTTACTCCATCAGTGAAAGATGCAAATCAAACGTTAAATAATAAAACGCAGAAATATCATGGCAGTGTTCAACGTCATAAAACAATGCGCATTGTTTGGAAGGTGTTATACTTTACAGATTATTTGTTTTTATTCGAGTGACTTTTTAACGGAGTATGTGAGTGTGCCTGTGTGAGTGTAATTGCTCAACACTGAGTTCCATTATGTTATCACCGTATACAACGCGAAGCAATTTGTTGTTGGGTTGGGTTGGGTAGTGCTACTCGGGTCATGCCATGCAAGGTTGGGTATTGATACTCGGGTCTAGAATCTTTAGGTAGGTTTGGTATTGCTCCTCGGGTCTTGTATTTTCAGATCAGGTTGTATGTTGACCATTAGGTTTGATTATGTCACGCCAGGTTGGGTATAGATCATCAACTCTGGTATTCGCTAGAGATGTTGGGTATTTCGTTTTGGTGCTGGTCTTTTGTGGTAAGGTTTAGTCTTGCTCGTCGGGTCTGGTAGTGTCGGGTTAAATTGTGTATTGATCCTCGGGTCTGTTTGGTTAGGTTTGATACTGCTCATTGGGCCTGGTATTGTCGAGTCAACTTGTGTATTAATCGTTGGGCTTAGTATTGTCGGGTCAGGTTAGATGTTTCTCGTCGGGTCCTGTATTTGTCAGGTCATGTTGGGTATTGCTCTTAAGGTCTGGTTTTATGGTGTCATTTTGGGTATGGATCCTCGATGGCGGTATTGTAAGGTAGGGTTGTGTATTGATCCTCGGGTACGTTATATTCTGGTAAGGTAGTGTATTAATCCTCGAGTATGGTATTGTCAACTCATGTTGGGCATTGGTCATCAGGTCTTTTATTATCGCGTCAGGTAGGGTATCTGTCCTCGGTTTTGGTACTGTCGGGTCCGTTTGGGTATTAATAAAACTCGATTACTGGTTATTGAAAAGATGATCACTCATGCACTCGATTTCTAGTATGATACATAGATGATCCCGCCTGCACTTGATTACCGCTGAGTAAAACAGACGATCAATCCTGCGGCATGTAATGTGGATTGGTGTTGTTAATCTCGGCATGTAATGTGGATTGGTGTTGTTAATCTCCCTTGTCACTAATTTATTGAGTAAATTTTTGACGGCGGTTTTACTACTACTACTACTACTACTACTACTACTACTACTACTACTACTACTACTACTACTACTACTACTACTACTACTACTACTAATACTACT
>VMBQ01006575.1:0-19045 GCA_007657795.1 Dreissena rostriformis | reverse complement strand
ATAATAATAATAATAATAATAATAATAATAATAATAATAATAATAATAATAATAATAATAATAATAATAATAATAATAATAATAATAATAATAATAATAATAATAATGATAAAAATAATCGTAATAATAATAACAAGCATCATCATTATAATTATTATCAAATTTTATCAACAATATTTTTTTATTATGACGTAATACTTAAAATAAATTTCAAACGATATTTTCAAACAATGAATTCACATCTGGTTCACATTAATTTTATCAGCAAACAACAGTTAACATTGACTCTCAGCATTGACAGGTTTATGTTTAGACGCTAAATAACGATTAATGATATTGACAGTTTTCTTTCCATTTCCGGTTTTGCGAACACGCTATTTTGATATCGAAAGGGAAATGTGTCATATTAATTCACAACCCTTTTCCGTTTCACGCTTAAGAGCATGTGTGATCTGAATTGTTTCAATAATAAATTCTAATTGAATTTTATGAACGCTATATATGGAAGTAATCAATAGTGCATTATTTAGTATTTTCTACTAGATACATAAACTGTACACCAAGTTAAACAGGAAATACTTCAAACAAATCTACAGATACCTGCACCACCTGTCTACCTGCGAGATAGTTACAAAAAGCAAAACCGACCGAGATTGGAGTTTCGTAAGACAATCACAAACATGGACGGTATTGAGAGCATAGATAAAGTCATTGCGAACATTATTGAGGAGGGCCAAGACATTGATGATGGACAAAGTGAAACAAGTGGTGTTAGAACAGCAACAACGCCTGATAAAGAGAGTGCAGAGGCACACATAACGAACTCTGTTTCTAATGATATGTCTACCAGAATCATTGATACGAGTAAAACACATGAAGTCGAAGATGAGATCGGGGTCACAAATTTACAGAATATGAACACCATATCTTTGCTAAACAGCAAAGGTTATGAATCGAGTGCAAAGTTCACTACACCAGCAGCTACATACGATGTTAACAACGCAAAGTTTGAACGTAATATGTCTCAAAATCAAGGCGTAGGCAATAAATACAACTCATCAAGTAATACAACGGAACCAATTATTGATACAGGGAATACAGATTTACCCCTTGCTAACAACATGAAGATATATAAGAGTAATGGAACAGATCAAAATGATCAAAATGAAACTGCGGAAGCTGGACATATTGAGAGTATTGAAATCGATAGCTCATATAAACAGAACGTGCGTTACGAATTAGTCGCCACGCATGCAAAACCACGTGTAATTTACGACAAAGCTATTCAATTACCACACGTATCTAAAAATGAATCAATCACAACAGTTAAGCCGACATCTACAAGTAAACAAGAGAATCTGATAACAACTGGATCAGTGACTTCGGAAAATGAATATGAGACAAGTCTAAGAAAGAATAAAACCAGCGATCAGTTAATCACCCCCGCTTCTGGTCAACTCGATATTAAAGAGCGAATTTCTAAACCGATACTATATATCTATGTTAGTGACAAATGACACGGCAGCTGACGCTCCAGGTTTGTTCAATAGCACGACTCACACCAATGAACATGATCCCACCAAACTGACCAGCGACACGATTGCAAACGTTTCAACGCATGCCCCAGAGAACGTTGTCCAGTTCGATGATACAAGACCAAAATAGCAAACCGGTAAAGAGACGCAAACTCGAATGGAAAAAATCAACTTAAGTGCAGTGTTCTATCTGATAAACGATATAAATACAAGATTCAATACGATGCAAGAGTCAGGTTTAACACACTCTATATTTGAAATTAAAGACCCGGGAAGGACACGAAAAGTGTTCCAATACAACTAACTAATGCATAGTAATTATATATGTTGGTATTTTTTATTAGAAAAGAAACACAATACAACAACAACGTGTCGTAGTGTGAGTGATTTGGATAATGAACTATGCTTATGTTTGATTCATCGATCGTATTTAACGGTTTTTCACAGCGTAATATTTGTACTTTTGAACTCAGTACAGTTTTTGCTTATAGCATCATTTATAAAAAAAAGAACATTTCCTTAAGTCGTCATAATATATATGTATTATTTATTGGTAAATTATCTGAATTCGTTTTGCCAACCTTGATTAAACTTGCAAACTTGGCAAGCTTTTTATCGCGCCGAGAACCTAGTTTAATGGATTCTTTTTCCCTCCATAATTATTTCCACTCCGTGTAATGGTCCTCAATAAAATTTCTTAGCATTTATGCCATTGTTTAGTCTCAGCTGACTGAACGATAGCTTATTGCAATTCTTCTCCTCAGCAATGTATTAATTATCAGCTGACTAAGCAATGACTAATTGCAGTTTGTCTCTATAATTTTGTTTTATTATTAGCTGAATGAGCAAATGCTAATAGTAATTATTGTCCATTGTAGTGTATTGTTACACAGTGACTGAGATAAGGATAGTTGCAATTATTCTCTATGGTAGTGTATTAGCTGACTGAGCAACGGCTAATTACAATTATACTCTATAGTACTTAATTGATGTTCAGCTGATTGTGTAACGGCTAATTGCAATTATTCTATAAAGCAGTTTATTGATTATCAACTGATAAGCGTGAAGAAGATAAAGTCAGTTATTTGTCAGTTTGATCAATTTAGTTAGATCGTGGTATCCGTCGAATATATATAGAATACACGATTGGTGCCGAGATGGAAAATTTGTTATCTTTAAAAGTAATTAAAAGTATACTACTTTTTAAGCGGTATTTTGTAATTTGTTGTAAAGCGTCTTTTTTGTTTTGATTGAGCTGTTAAAAAAGTATAAACGAGATTAATTCTGATACCAATAAAAATTGCGCACTTGTTCATGCTTTAATGAATGCAATCATACAACAACGGTTTAATCTAGTACATAAATGTGGGTGATGACTTTCCAATCCGTGATGTAAATCTAGTTGACTGGTAAACAACATAAAAATATATTTCCCATCTTAAAAAAGCATACGCTCGTTAATGTACGCATTAAATTAACCTAAGTGGGATTTAAAAGGCACATAGCATGAATAGACATGTTTTGAATACGAATGATGCGTGTAATATACTATTTAGCATAACTAATTTTAATTACACGTGTCTGATATAAAATCAATTCTCAATTATGTTTTTAACATGTATTTGTTTTATTTGCCTGATAGTTAACGATACAACCAAGTTTACACAAATTACTGCAGCTCATTGGGGTTATTGTCACCAGTGAAATATGGGTAGGTGTGAAATCACATATTGACTATAGAGATTATTTATAATGATTGCGGTTATCGCGAACAAATTATAATGGATCATGCTGCTCGAATAATTAAGTTTTTCGAAAAGTCTCGTTAATAGGGAGAAAAATACGAAGTCCGACAAGACACGTAACCAAACATATTTGTCCCGCTGTTGCATATTTAAGACCATACTGACAACAGCTTTTGTCACAATACTGATTGTCGTTTTATTGAAATATCTTGTTTGTTTTTTTATTTTGTGCCTTCACAAGTTTTACATTGCATTTTAAGAAATATACTTATTTCTTATATATAGAGCATAACAATTCACACTAATAAAAAAATCAAGCAACTAATAGACGCAATTAAGAACACGATTTCAAAAACAATGTTTAGAAAATAAGTAACGTGCCTTTATAGAATATATGATTGATATTTAATTTATTTCCTTTTCCTCGTTTTATTTTTCTCTGTATTGACCACTTGTTTCACTTTCACATGTCGCCTTTTCATCGTCGATTCTTGAGGACTTTATTGAGTATTTTTCCGACGAAGCGCTCTTTTACAAGAGACACAAAACGACGCCGTCTCCTCTTGAACGTCATAATCACTGACCACCGCTTTTTCGTCGTTAACCAGCATCTCATTCCGCTTCTTCGAGAAGCCCACGTGCCTCCTTATGACAAAAAAAAACAACACAAATCGCAAAACAATAAAAAATATTCTGTCAAACAACGATTTAATTTATAATAGGTACATTTACATACACGAAATGAAAAAACTATCACATGTTCTGAAAAGACAATCCAGATGACTTCGTATGACGTACACAATCCAGTAAGTGGCTTGCGTGTGTCTAAACATATAATGGATTATTCGCAATGTTTCTCGAAACTTAACGGGTATTAAATATACATAACACATACACGTATTCAGCTTTCTCAGTCTTTTGATAGTAAATCGGATTCCACACAATGAACTACGGCACTCCTATCCATAAGCTTTATTACATCGTCGAATTATCACATTTTGTTCAGTATGTATATTAGTATCTATAAAAAAATACAAGTGTTTATGTCATCAATATATGAATCATATATTTCTAAAAAATAATTTATAAGTGCCCTTGCGTCCGTCAGTGCGCACCTACTTTCTTACATAAAGTTTTATTACATTTTAAAATGCATTTGCTAAGAATAATCATTATATGCCATCAATGATAAAGGCATGCTATGTATTTGGTGAATCGTGTTAACAGCCAATGGTATATCGTCCTTTATGCATTTCATAATGTCCAATTCTCACTTTTGTCTAGCACATGTACCTGTCTCTAAACATATTTTTACATTTACGACATCGTTCCGCCTTGAGAGCAATCATATTTTATAATCGCATTACTTGTCACATGTTTTAACAATCGAAAATGTCCTTTTTTAGAGCAACACCTCCTTCTTGACTTTTAATTTTCATCGTTTAGTTTTTCTTCGCATTGATCAATTGTTTCATTGTCACCAGTCAACTTTTCATTGTATGTTTCATTCTCGTCGACCACGAAGGACTTTGTATTTTGCCGAGGAAGAACTATTTTACCAGTATCAAAAAACACCGTCTTCTCTTAAGCGTCATTGTCGTTTACTGCCGCTTTGTCGTCGTTAACCTGCCTCTCATTGCGCATCGTCGAGAAGTGCAAGTGCCGTGATTCTCCACCAGACCTTCGTGGCGTTGTTCCGGAATAAAGGATGAGGTGCGATCCCTTGGGGCGAAGGCGATGGAAGAGGAAGAACACCGTGGGATTCACGAGGGAGTTTAGATAGTAGCTTTATAGGAGCACATGGCGTGACGGGTGGTGGAAGCCTGCGTATAGTTTCATAAACTCCACCGTGGAGAACGGGATCCAGCCTATTAAAAAACCTGGAATAAACTTAAACCGTCTCGTTATGTAGACATTAGTTCACGCTAGAAGTGGTATGCACATTTTATACACAATATTATATTTTTACAGATTTTACATGATGTATACTATATGTTGTAGCCTGAAATCCGGTATTTTCGCGGTACCTAAGGAATACTCATTCGCGTCTTAACACCATCTTTATCTATCTTTATATATCATATAAATGATTGAATGGACTATCACTTTTGCCTTTACTGAATTTTAGTATTACGTTTTAACAACGAAAAAACATAAATTAAAAATGTAGTAACAACAAAAACAACACCACTGTCCGCCATTCTTATCTATAATCACATCGGGCATTTCCGCGGTAAATAGGAAGGATATTACTTAATTTAAATAAAACATGAATAAACAAAGATATGACATACCATCAAAAGCTAAAAATCAATTAAGTTAATATTAATTTAAAAAGTTTGTATTTAGGACACACACTTAAATAAATATCACGGTAATATTCAAACACTTGTCCAATGTTTTCTTTAACAATCAATGCAAATTAAATTAATGTTAGAGTCTACCCAGAACAATAACTAGAAAAAAGTGGTGTGCAGCAAAAAAGAAGTTTAACAATAATTGTGTCTGACCTAAGCACCTTAAAGCAGAGGTACGCAAACAAATTTCGAAAAAATCAAGAAGTTGAATGGGATATATCATTTCAAGATGGTCTTTTAACAGATTTCAACTAAAATTATGTTTTCTATCATTTTTTGACAAACACTCACCACAAATCGATTGTTATTGGCAGCAAGATATGTTTGTTTGCAGATTAAACAAGCAGGTCTCAAATGTTTGCTTGTAAAGTTTGTAAACAAAAGCCAGCGGGGGGTGGCATACACGCTATACCGCGAAAATAGACGACCGCGAGAATACGGGTTAGAATACAATGTACATTCCAAACTGAGAACAGCGGTCAGTCAAGGGAAATGACCAAAGTGACCGTTGTAGAGAGGTGGCCGTTGTTCTAATATGACCACTTTTTAGATCGTTGGTCAGTTGGTAGTATTGCTAGATCGTTACCCCACCCAGTCGTTTCGTAAATATAGTAATTTAAACAAAGGCTGATTGCCGATAAATCACATAGTATAACATAAATTATTTCTAGTGAATACTACTGATTATTATCTTATACATGGATTTAAATTCATACCTATTCTTAAACGTATGAGTTTATCAACGATAAAAATATTGTTTACTCATGCATCTCTTTAATTCAGTAAATCCGACATTTCGTAATACGTTCATTGGTAGATATTTTTACCTAACGGTCGTCATGTTGCAATGACGTCACGTCCGCAAAAGTAATAGCGCATCGCTGTTATAAACCGAAAGTACGACATAACGTTATCGTTCTCATGCAAAGAATCCAACAGTTTTACTATTTATTAGTACACAAACACCTTTTTTATTAAACACATCTAAGCACAATTCATCTTTAAATCATAGTCATACATCGGTTTTAGGGACATTCCGATAGCCAGTGGTGCTAGCTTATCCCCTGAAAACTGAAAAAGGCAGTTGGATAACAGATGTTTTACGTGACAAAATGTCCGCTTCCATAAATGCTAAAAGTTTGTTACAAAAGTTGCAATTCGATGACGGTTGTGCCACAATAAACGATTACTAATCCTTTCATCACCTTCTTATGATAACACGCGCTAGCTAAGTGTTGTTGTTCACATCTTATCAGCGATAAAGATCTATTGATTTTGTCACTCGCTATTACTTTGGCGTTAGGACTAGGCCGCTCAATCAATTATCCCATATACAAAAATAAAACGGCTAGAATTATGTAATTCATGAACAATGAACTGGAACAGTTTCGCAAAATGTAAAACGCCCTAGCTTTTAGCATAAACACTCTACTTAAGTGCTCTAAATGAAAATGGTTTAAATGTTGTTGTTTTTTTTAAACTTTCATTTCAAAAAGGGGGTACTGGTCATGCAGCTAATGCCATAATAATATGTAATTTTNCATACTTCTGACGCATTATTAAGTGAAGAACAAACAAAAGCATCGAGCAATTCACAACACGTTTTTGGATTGATAGGATAATTTTTTTTTTTAATAATATATCAAACTATTTAAAGCTTTTATAGATTTACCAATTATGAACTCAATATTTGCAGTAAAATTCCCAGCATGTTTAAAAACATTTTGTATACCACCATCGCTCGTTCTCACGTATATGAACATGTTTTCTGATAACCCTAATTCTAGTTTTCGAACTACTGACTTCTAAACTCCATGTGCTGCAAAAGATTGCCAAATTATTCAATAATGTTTGTAATTCTTTTGCAGTTTTGCCTAAAATCACCATATCAACGGCAAAAAGTAAAACAAGCAAAACATTTCATACAGCTCAATACCAGCATTTGCATCATTTTGTAAAAAGTTGCCTAAACACTTTTAAAAATAGAGACACAAGCGAAGGGGATATAATCTTAAATGGACTGTAAACCACGAAAATCAATGACGAAAAAAGAAAAGTTCTAAAATACCGTATTTTTTACAATTATTAGTTAAAATTGATAAACAATATCACGACTGGTATATTACATTACTTGAAACAAGTGAATATTTTCAGTAAATTCGGTAATAAAATATCGCTTCTCTATAGGGAATACAAATCCATGCTAAATATTGAGAGATCTCCCATTCCTTCTAAAACGGACGATGTCAAATTTCCGGTGCTCTGGGCATGCGCTGATGACTGAGAAAGGGCGACACTTAAATATAGATAAGAGATCGAGGTTGTGTGTATTTTGTGTAACTCATAATGTCTTCACTTTTGAAGACAAATTTCATTTTCTTGTTATCTGCCCTGTGTATGAACCTCTCAGGTAAGAACACTTTGATATAAACTGGTGTGATAGAGTCCGAAGCATCGCATTGGTTTTTAGTATGATGTCTGACTCTAGCGAAGACAATATATGGTCACTAGCTATTGTTTTGCATAAAGCAATTTGCTACGAAAAACGTTTATCCGCGGAAATAACGATTCAACTACCGCGTGAATAATTTTCCCCGAAACGGCAAATAAAATATAAAAAATGCATATGTATATACATACATTTTGTTACCATTTGATTATTTTACATTATATGTATTGCTTTATTTCTTAATCCCATTTGTAGCATCATATGTAAATACACGATGTTTTGTGTATAGTTATAATATCACTGTTATATACATGTATATGCTGAACCTGTTTATTCTGGTCTGGAAGCCCTAAAATACGAATAAACTATATTGTATTGTATTGTATTGTATTGTATTGTATTGTATTGTATTGTATTGTATTGTATTGCTTAAAACTAGGTGTTAGTTCTGACAGCAATACGGATTGAGTAATTAGACACAGTGGCACCACTGTTGTTAAAGACTCCGAGTAAAGGCCTGATGATAGGTAAATTCACAATAGTCCCGTAAACGACGACGACGACGACGAAGGCGACGATGTACTGTGTACTTACTTTACAGCTCGATACTTTAAATGTATTTGTGATCCTTTTTGTACATTGACGCAGGTACAAATGGAGTGTCAAATAACAAATTGTTGAGTGTGTGCATTTGCTAAATATCTTCCGTGAAGTGATTTACAACTTGTTTGTATTGAATTTGTCACGTTTCTGTAAATTCACTAAACAGCAATGACTTCGTATTGGTTGATAGACAACAGAACAAATACAACAACTCTGACATGCGCATTGGTTGATATGACTTCACTCCGATTGGCCTTTTCAGACAGGCGGGAAGTTTTCTCGAGCAAAAGACGTAGGTAGTTAAACATTTATCACAAAGTTTGTTCTGCACGAGTGCGGCGTTTTACAATTTCGAAAACTTTGTTAAGTAAATATAATAAATTACTTATAAATTCCGTGATGTAATGTGATAAAAAATATCTTATTTACAAGGGCGTATTCGTTTTTAAAACGTATTATTTATTGTTAATTTCTTTCCCAGTTTTCATGTTTACATTCCTCAAGATTTTACGTTATATTATTTCAGTTTGCTGTAAAATTGAATCTTGGATGGATTATTGTTCAATATAATTAATTTTATACCTAGAACCAGTAGATTGCATACACATGTTTAATTGAATATTTGGGTTTTGTCCTTCTGAAGAAAACACTTAGAGAGATGTACTACCCGATTTACAGAAGTGTTCACATTAGATTGGTGAACTCGATCATCTGAATGTCTTTGTGTCATGTAAAATAACTCAACTCTTGTGACACTTTCAACAACCAATTCATAACTTATTTGTTTCTGGTTGATTCGTTTTCTTCATATGTGTCATTCTCTAATCAATTAAATTTTTTATAATAAAATAAAATACATAGAAGCATCATTTAATGAAACATATATTGAATAACTAGATACAAAATGCTCGTTTTCATTTTTTTGTGGCACAATATATTCCATTTAATTTCCCGCAACGATATCTATTCATACGACACATGAAAACTAAATTGGTACAAGCACATGTGTTGAATATATTGTACAACAAAAAAATCAAGACGAGCATTTTGTATCTTGTTAAATCTATGTTACCAGAGCAAATCTAGCGTTGACATTTCTGCTATTGCTTTAAGGAACACTGATTGTGTATGAGCTAACTTTATTTTACGAAATATTCGATGATTTTGAGCGTTATAGGGGCTTTAAAGAAAGACTGTACGATTTTGTCAAATATTTATGAATTTATATCAAATGTGTAAAAANTCATAATTGAGACGCGTTCTGAGAAAAGGGGTTAAATGCATAGGCTGATCAGTGAGGTCACTTTCAGCCTTAACTGCATTTTTGTCAAGAAGAATCTTTCTTTAAACGTAAAATTCAAAGTGCCTTCTCTCATTTGCCGTCACAGGTTTATCTGGGACGAAACTTTACGCACATGCATTAAACCCCCTTTTCACAGAGCGAGGCTCATATATGCTACTGATAAGTATTTCTATATGATCCGGAAGTTCCAGCATAACAGCTAATGAGGAATAACTAATAACGATTAATAAAATCTTGTTACATGTTATTCCTTCAACCGCTGCCGAATTCCCACAAATCACATAAACGCAAATTAAATAATGCGAAAACACATCAATAAGATGAGTTCGCTTTCCGTTATTTAAGAGGTTTAAATCGTTAATAATTATTAAAGACAGAATAGATTCTCCACTTAAATCTTTATTTACTAAAATGTGCATGCCTTCTGATTGCAATACATCGTTTCCATGCAATGAATAAAAGTATACGACACAAATCTTGAACGGGAATGGAGCTAATGAAGGTTATAAACAATTCATCTAGAAGTCAATGGATTAATTTAGCCTCGTTCTGTGAAAAGGAGTTTTACTGCATGTGCGTAAAGCTTTGTCCGCACAAGCTAATCAGGAACGGCATTTTCCGCTTTTATGTTGCTTTTGTTTCAATGAAGTCTCCTCTAAGCGAAAATCCAGTTTAGACGGAAAGAGTCGCCCCTGATAAGCCTCTGCGCATTGCACAGACTAATCTGGGACGACACTTTACGCACATGAATTTAACCTCTTTTTACAGAGCGAGGCTCAATTATATGTAATTTCATCTCTAGTTTAATCAAAAAAATATGACGATAAGTTCTTAATACCAAGCGGTCATTAAATACGTCAAAGGCTTTTTAAAATATACAGTGGCTTACAATGGTTGACCTCCACGTTCAACTTAAAACTGTTGTGTGAATATAATGCCAATGGCGCTTTATAGAAAACGCGTGTTTTCACATGTAGATCTATCTTTTCAATACTATTTTTGTACAAAAGGCGGAAAATATACTTTCTCCATTGATTATTTAAATATTTGTTAATGAAAAATTGTTTAAAAAGTTAAATAGTTCGAAATGAACTACGGTAGCAATATAACCTTTTACATGCTATCCAACTCTACTTTAAGTCCACGTTTGAAATTTAAGGTTTAATTAAGGTTTAAGGTTAATAAATTTCTTCTGCGACATATATAACTCCGACTCCCCTACACAGTCTGGTACGATTTACAGTACTTTCGGTTCCCTAACGATGTTGCCGATCTGGTCAGCTACTTCAACGCCACCTTCAACTTTGCCATCTACGTGTTCAGCGGATCGAAGTTCCGCGCAGAGCTGAAGAGCATGTTTTGTTGTAAGGCAACAACAGGCACCAGCCTGTTTGGAAGACAGGGGTCGACGCAGACAAAGTCTTAATGCCAACAGAGGCAAAATGCCGACGAAAACCGTCATCATTGACAATATTTGACATAATTGCATATTTCATAATATGTAACACATATGCTGGATCGGATTTTGGATATTGGTAATACATGTTGGAATTATTCTACATCTTTAGTAAATGCGTGATTTTGAAAATAAGGCGACACGATGTTGTACATATACAGGCCTACTTAACATTATTAGTATCGTTGTTGTGGTTGTTGTTACTATTATAAGAAGTNTAGATTATGAGTTTTAAGTTTATTTGTCACGGCTTTATATACATAAATACTAAAATATACTGCATTCGTCACAGGTTGGTTTGTACTGTATGTTTCCGTCGCTCGTGTTAACTCAAATTGCTTATTGTCGAGAAATATTCACCACATATTGTACACGTGTGTTCGTGTTTCAGTTCGTGTTGCCAAAGCTCATTTTTGCGAATAAATGCATGCTCACAGGATCTAGATTTGTTTTCACCAGCATGGACCCTCTTATAGCAACCCAATTCGCTCGGTTGCCGAAATGCTTTTGGAAAGATGTCATATTGGAAGGATGTTTCGCCCGTGTGGATGTTAGATTATTGCTTTAAACAGTTTTACGACTGAAATTAGCTTCGCATACATGACATTGATATTTCTGCGCTACATTGTGAACTTCGTTGTGAAGCAAAAGATTGACCAATTTTGAAAACGCCGTATTACATATATCTCATGTGTAGCTGTTTGATGGCATCCTCATTCACAAGGTGGATCCTTCGATGGCTCTTCAAAGCGTGTGCTGAACTTAGGATCCGTTTGCCAACAGAACACGTAAATGCGCTGCTAGTGCTTATCTTCTATTGTAAATATTTTCCTTTTTTGTACTAGTATAGAAATTGTAACAATGTGGACACGGTTAGGATCATGTAACATTGCTTGCGTTCTTCTTTCGATTCTCTGTATGCCATTGAAGACTGGATTTGTGAAGAAACGTTTAATAACAGCAGTGACATCCAAAGTTCTGTTNCTTCAACGCCACCTTCAACTTTGCCATCTACGTGTTCAGCGGATCGAAGTTCCGCGCAGAGCTGAAGAGCATGTTTTGTTGTAAGGCAACAACAGGCACCAGCCTGTTTGGAAGACAGGGGTCGACGCAGACAAAGTCTTAATGCCAACAGAGGCAAAATGCCGACGAAAACCGTCATCATTGACAATATTTGACATAATTGCATATTTCATAATATGTAACACATATGCTGGATCGGATTTTGGATATTGGTAATACATATTGGAATTATTCTACATCTTTAGTAAATGCGTGATTTTGAAAATAAGGCGACACGATGTTGTACATATACAGGCCTACTTAACATTATTAGTATCGTTGTTGTGGTTGTTGTTACTATTATAAGAAGTATTATTATAATTGTATGTGTTAATCATTAATCCTACTTTTGTAAATGAAGCGTATCCACATAACTACTTAACTAAGTGTTAACTTTTAAATTTATTTGTTTGTTTCCTTATTGATAGAAGTATTATTTTAATAAATGTTGTTGTTATTAATCATAAATCCACCTTTTGTAATTAGAACGTATTCACATAAGTACCTAACTGTTAATAATTTAACACCTACTGGTTCAAAACCTAAGTTTGTCTTTTCTTTGTAGAAAAGACATTGTTTAAATAAACATTATGTTACTGACCCTCTACTGGAGTTTGTCCACAAACCAACCACTTCCTCACATGATCTACTATGATTCAACGTGTATACAACTGTGTTTTTTTTAATTTGTGTTATCCTCTTATACATAGGCTCACATGTTATAATAAAATGTAATTGTTTGTAACCAGTGAAAACGAATAAAGTACTGTTCTGTTCTGTTCTATACTTATGAAAGGCCTATGGTAAGTTTTGGAATATGACTCTGACACACTCTAGACAAAGATCTGTTTATTTATAGATCTTTGCAAAAACCGTATAATAAAATGAAGTCGTCTTATTAATGATCAGGTGGCATCTCTACTCAAGGAAATTTCATCGGACGTCCAGAAACAAGGCCATCGCATTGACAGGCTAATCAGGGACGACACTTTCCGCCTAAACTGGATTTTCGCTAAGCAAAGACATCATTTAAACGAAAAATTCCATAAAAGCGGAAATTGTCGTCCCTGATCAGCCTGTGCGGACTGCACAGGCTAATCTGGGATGACAATTTACGCACAAGCATTTTGCCCAGTTTTCTCAGAACACAACATATATAATCTTTAGCAGCAACTTAACTGTAATATATGAGCCTGGCTTTCGGAAAACGGGGCGAAAGGCATGTGCCTTAAGTGTCATCACAAATTAGGAAGAGAACCCACCTTCGTCCACACTCGCGCAGCTCTGAAGCAGGTGCATCCCGCATGTATGCCACACATCATAACACGCAGAGAGACCCGACCCACCGCGCGTCCCGCCACCTGAAGACCCCGCCAGGCACGCCGCGCCCGGGGGCATAAAGGCCGTCTCAAGCACGCAAGTCCCAGACAGCCCCAGCGGACAAAACAGAACGGCCCCTATTCTGTTCCCTGTTGTGTTTTGCAACCTCCGGTACGAGCAGGATACAGGAAACGCCCAGATTCTAGAGGCGTCCCTGGTGCCCGGTGTAAAGCACTGAAATGCACCCCCATTTAACGTCCAATCCAAAAAACTTAGTTGGAAAGTACACTGATTTATCAATAATCTATATATTTGTTCATTGATAGATCTTTGGTTAGCACTAGTATTGGTATTATTAACTGCATTCTTTAGATCTATTTTATGCTGTTGTTAAAGTTGCACGTGATATTTGCTCTGTATCAGTTTTTTTTCTAATGGTTTTCCCCCGCCCCTTCTGATCAAGTAAGGCGTTTTTAAGTTGCTAGCATACAATTACAGTGCATAAGTAATCCTTAATTAACCGGTTTACCCAGGAAAAGTATAAGTATATGATCTGAATTTCGTTGTAAAAATGAACTAATGATGAATACGGCAAAATTAAAAACCAACAACAGAAATTCAAGCTTACTGTTAAATCAACAAGTGTCAGTCTGCTGGACAGGCCTCAGATAGTCTGTAACTCGGAGTGCTTTGGTTTTTGCCACTGAATTGCTCACAACAACAACAACAGCAACAATAACACAATTTTATAACACATATCGCTGTCATTCGTGTAAAAGTTTGAATTTTAGCAAAAGTTTGGTCTTTTGTTGTAAAGTTAAATCAACTCAAATGGAAAGGTATAACTTTTAGGCTATAGTTTCCTCGTAGATTTTATGTTTTTTGTTTTAAAGTGTGATGCTATTTCGGACGTTAATTCGGACGCACAGAGCATGCTTATACTTTATTTGCATTTTTTATTTACTGTATGTATCGCCTCATCTTGGATTACCCCCGGGATTCCAGCAGGGCTGTTTAAGGTTAAACTCATAAACAATGACATTATTATTTCTGTATTACATGTTTTGGAATATGTTAGAGCAGTTTCTAGTCGTATTATTATCATAGTTATGAGCATTTACGCATTGTATATGGAACGATGTTTGGGACATGTATAGCGTAATAGTGCACGGTTAAGTAAATAAATGCTCTTGATAAATGTCTATTTCAGTAAACGGTATACCCTGTTTAACAAATATCGCCACTTCAGCCCATGTCATTATATCCCTTTCCTTTGCTTTTTACAAATTAACATCAACAAAACTAAACAATTAAAATTAAACAACAAGTAGGTTTATAACCAAAATCCGGATATTCCTACACATCCAAAATAGTATTTATTAATGAGTGTGTTCGTGTTGAAAGTACTTAATCCAATGTTGTCTTTGTTGTTTTGAATATCCATATCATAGTTACAGCGGAAAAGGTGAAAATAAACATTATACAATATATTTTGATATAAATTCCCTTTCTTTCAAAATAAAGCTGCATAGGCAAATAAGTTCCGGAATGTACCTGAAAGGAAACAGTTAAAATAACAATATCCGCATAATAGCATACTACCGGCGATAGAGTTGTAATTTTCTCTATATATATAAATCTCGCGCAACACCCCTTAAAGGCACTCTGGATCAGCAGACGATTTATTGCATAATCTATCTTGCGCAGCCATCCGGGGATAGTCGATGTAACACGATTGCCATTTCCTTGATGGCGGCGACAAACAACCAAGTTATTAGTGATAATTGTTGTTTTTTGATAACATTCCCTTCTGATTCGCTTCTGACTCGAATCCAATTATCATTCCTGCATTATTTATCAATTGTTAATAGTTTTAATAGTCATAACAGTATGAGATAATACGATTAATAAATGTAACCTTAACATATAACATAGCTGACACAGCCATCAGGCAAATTACACCTAAAATAATTATCTAGGCAGAACCAGATCCGCTTTTTTGCTGGGATTTAATGAAAACTCAACAGTACTTTCATAGAAGAGACCTCTCAGATGAGAGATCGTAAAACATAGGTGCCTGACCGAAACTGAAAAATCGCGCGATAAAACTAAATTTATAATACTTGTTCAAGTAAAGGAGTTTTGAACGAAATTAATCGAAACTTTGGAAACTATGGATGCAACTACAAAGTTTGCTGGAAAACCGGAGACGTTCAACAATAACGTTTACTATATTGAAACGATTGTTCTGCTCTGGAGGGTGATCCCGCCGATTCTTATTTTCATTGGAACGATCGGAAACGCTATGACAATTTTAGTGCTGCTTCGCCAGAAGAAGATGACGTCAACGGCGGTGTTCCTGTTTGCTCTGGCGCTTTCAGATACGCTCATCTTGTTCAGCACACTTCTGCCAAACTGGGTGCTGTTTACCTGGGACGTGGAAATCCGGTCGCTGAGTAATCCCGGCTGTAAAGCGAGCCGCTACCTTCACTACTGCAGCATCCACCTCTCCTCGTGGCTGACCGTGGCTGTCACGCTTGAGAGAACAGCGTGCGTGCTCTTCCCGCTCAAAGTGAGACTGTGCTGTTCGCCAAGAAACGCTGTGTGGATCATCGTCACCATTGTGCTAGCCGTGTTCGGAATTAATATAATAGTACTCGTGATGACTGATACGCGCTTAAAAATCTGCTTGGCCTCCACCAACGAATACCGATACCTAGATGACTACGTTTACCCATGGATCGACTTCACGTTAACTTTCGGCGCGCCGTTCCCGTTGTTACTCATTGGCAACGTCATCATCGTAGTGAAGCTCGCGCGCTCCCGTTCAAGACGTCAGCGAATGAACATTTCCGGTCAGGGGCGCGATACGCGCCCAGTGTCGATGCTCATGATTGCCCTGTGCGTGCTGTTCCTCATCACGATGACACCGGCGTCTCTCCTTTATGTTTACAACGTTTACTTTTGGGAGGCACTCTTTGGGCCCGAGATCGAGAACCACATAAATTACTTTTACTTCCTTAACGGTGTTGCCCAGCTGGTCACCGCCTTCAACGCCACCTTCAACTTTGCCCTCTACGTGTTCAGCGGCTCGAAGTTCCGCGCAGAGCTCAAGAGCATGTTGTGTTGTAAGGCAACAACAGGCACCAACCTTTTTGGAAGATAGGGGCCGATGCAGACACAATCTTAATGCCAACAGCAGCAAAATGCCGACGAAAACCGTCATCATTGACAATATTTGACATAATTGCATATTTCATAATATTTAACACATATGCTGGATCGGATTTTGGATATTGGTAATACATATTGGAATTATTCTACATCTGTAATAAATGCGTAATTTTGAAAATAAGGTGACACGGTGTTGTACATATCGAGGGGTGAACGGAAGACTGTCGTAACTCGTATTAAATAAAGAAGGAGATACAACAGTTTTCCGTTCAGCCCTCTATATACAGGCCTACTTATCATTATAAGTATCGTTGTTGTGGTTGTTGTTACTATTATAAGAAGTATTATTATAATTGTATGTGTTAATCATTAATCCTACCTTTGTACATAAAGCGTTTCCACATAACTACTTAACTAATTGCTAACTATCAAAATTGTTGTTGATGGAAGTAATATTTTAATTAACGTTGTTGTTATTAATCATTAATCCTACTTTTGTAATTAAAACGTATTCACATAAGTACCTAACTGTTAATTATGTAACACCTACTGTTTCAAAACCTTAATTTCCCTTTCTTTGTAGAAAATATAATGTTTAAATAAAAACGAATAAAGTACTGTTCTATTCTATTCTATATGAAAGGCCTATGGTCAGTTTTGGAATATGACTCTGCAAAACTCTTAACAAAGATCTGTTTATTTATAAATCTTTGCAAAAATCGTATAATAGAATGAAGTTGTCCGGAGATTAGTATGAGCCACGCCCTGTACAAACGGGGCTTAACGCATGTGCGTAAAGTAAATTTTAATATTTTGCTTGTTATTTAACATTATAATATACACGGTGCCTATACCAGGTGCCTTTTTAAGATCTGTGTTGGGAGAATACAGCGCGACCCAGTTAACATTTTTAAGGATTTCTTTTTAAACAAATAAGTATTTTTTCAGTAAAGTACAATCGCGCGTTTGAACGGTTAGAACAATGTCTGATCAGTGTGGGGACTTCATATTACAAACGCGCGATTGCACTTTACTGAAAAAAATACTTATTTGTTGAAAAAAATCATGATGCCTATAGAAAACTCTCACGAATGAGCGGGCTCCCCACTTCATTCCATTAAAACTGGTGAAATATTTAAAAAGACATCCTTAAAAATGTTATCTGGGTCGCACGTTATTCTTCCAACGCAGATCTTTAAAAGTCACGTGGTATAGGCACCGTGATATATGACTATAATTAAATAAGTGGAGGTTAAATAAATCAATAATAAAAGGAAATCTGTGTGTTTTATTAGTTTCAAAGTAGTGTAGATTTTGATTTAGAAGATTTAGGAAATATCTTTTTAAAAATCGACACGCGAAAGGGGGCACCGGCCTTCCGCACCAACCTCTTTCTGACTGTCTTGCCGCTGTGCCTGCCCAAAATCCAGGTGAAATGCNACTAGTTTCATCGTGTCTGTAGAACGGTTCCTAGTTACGAATTATCTACAGTACGGTAACGAGTTAAGGCTCTTCTACATGTCTATATCTATATAGTTTCGGGTTGTATACAGTATGGTATCTAGTTCTAGCGTGTCTACAGTACGATATATAGTTTTGGTTTTTCGGAAATAAACTATGAAAATAAGCAGTATTTATTCAAAATGAAGAATATAATAATCGATGATCTTTTTCAGAATTTATTACTCTTTCCAGTTTTTCAAAGCTGCACATAAGATACGATTTATATTGGTATTTGTGGCAATCAGGAATAGTACGTTGCTCCGGACGTTCATAAGTTCAAACATTTTAATACAATGTTTAAAAATCGAAAATCATTTAAATCATTTAACGTATTTGTTCCCATGCCTAGTTTTAATACAGTAATATAGTTTCTGCTTGTCTGCAGTACGTTATCAAGTTTCTGCTTTTCTACAGCGTACCAAATGAATTTTGGCTTGTCTAAGGTACTTGATGTTATATGTCTAGCTGATGCTTGTCTGAAGTAATATATTAAACTTGTTGCAGACTATTCAGTGTTTACTTTTTTCATTACCATATT
>VMBQ01006574.1:13769-53303 GCA_007657795.1 Dreissena rostriformis | reverse complement strand
AGTCATTAAAAACAAAAGTTAAAACAATCAGTAAGACCGGAAGTAGCTTTTTCACAACAGTAGCCATATTGGAAGAAAAAAAGATCTGTTTACTTTATATAATTGTGTGTATACACAAACGTTTCACAATTGTCAGACTATGCTCAATTAGGAGGGTCACTAAGCAAACTGGGTCTGCATGCTTGCAGACTGTGTCAGCAGCCGTGGCTGTAGACTGAACCGTTATCACAAACGATACGCTTTCAAACCTACTGCCGCGAGGAGATATACGACGAGTCGTAACATAATCTGAAGGATACGATAAACACGGACATAAAATACTCACATACATTATTCTGTATATATGCACCTTCGCATCGAATGCAGTAAAACATACATAACGAANTATACGACGAGTCGTAACATAATCTGAAGGATACGATAAACACGGACATAAAATACTCACATACATTATTCTGTATATATGCACCTTCGCATCGAATGCAGTAAAACATACATAACGAAAACATAATTTGAAGCATAAACTTACACGGATACCTTAACGGTTGAGTATACACGTTTAATCCCTGTCGCTGAGGTTCAAATAGTCAGGTTCATTGAAATCAGATTATAAATAGCTTTGCGATTACTTGCACTTCTTTTTTTATGTGGGTTCAACGGCAATTCAACACATACAGATTGTATCGTGACGTGTATAAATAATGAAGTTGAAATCGATAAAGCAATACAGACTAAATTGTGTTGTACGTTTATATTTGTTAAACAAAAAAGCTTGACATCTGATTATTTTTTACTTCTGAATTTCGTTGCAAGATGTTCTCTCTCAGCAACGTCAAAACATGCCCGGAAGTAATTGCTCATGCGAATGATATTTTAGTTCAATACGGTATTCGCAACAAATACAGACAATCATGTTAATAACGTGTTGATAAATGTTCACAAAATAATTTACATTTGGCACACTAATTCTCCGGTTATGGATTACTTGAAACCCCGTCACATCGCGATGATGTCCTTACTTTGACTGAAACACTTATGGCTTTTGTAAAGGCCGATACGAATACCGCACGTGCTTCAACTTCCAAAGTATGTGTATTACCATTCTCAACACATACATCTTGTATATGTTCTGCAAATATGAACGGCGGCATTACCGCGACCATCCCACAAGTTTACACTTTGCTATGTATAGCTGCTCGCAAGTGAAAGTTGGTTAGACTTTGTTTAGGAACGCAGCTTAAATTTACAAAAATTACACCACATCATTAAATAGACACTCACATCACAATGAACGCTGAGCTTGTAGGGAAAAATCCACAAAATGTGATCGGGTATGGTTGCTTGCACGGTAACCACTTAAACTGCATTGCCTTCTTGAATTGACTTCTGGCAACGTCACTAAATCTAGCGAATCAAAACTACATCTACGTACAACGAATTTGTTTAATGTTTGCTCAATAATTTCTCAAAGTAAGAAAAATCTGACTTGTTCATTGTATTAACACAATTGGAAATAATTGTTGACACAACGACACAACATGGAGATGTTTTCCGGTTTCAAACTGGCAACTCTTCCTAAAAGAGACCATGCACGATCTCATAAAAATATTATATAAAACAAGCAATATCTTAAGATATTCGTCATCTGATAATTATAATAGCATTCAATACATAGATTAATTAATAGAAACTCTTGACATATATGCCTTTATAAAATACTTTATCAAATATAAGCACTTAAACTTCAATATTGTATACACCATCTTTGGTTGATTTACTAAGAATTATTTATTGAGCCTAAAGCTATGTTTTTACCATGAGCACATACATCACATGACCACAGTAGAAGATTTCAAAACCCTTACTCCTGTTGCAGTCATTTTCCCCCTTGATCAACCTATAGACACTAACAATTTACATAATTTTAAATAAACACCCAATTGAGCACCTTTGTACAGGTTTGTTTTCACCCCTTAACCAATAGGCGCCTGCACACAATCTTCTATTTAGAAGGAGTGCTTTATCAGAAGAAGAAGAATCAAGACAAAAGTTATAAACACGAGTCAAATGTCAGTGTACTAAAACACTATGTATTAACGTAAACATGTTTGTTCGAAGAACGAGCTATTCTGAATAATTGTGTACCGAGATTGAATGTTTTATACTATAAAATGGCTATATATAGTCAACATTGTGCACATAATTTGTCTGCAAAAATTACAATGATAGATGCTTTTTAGGCAAAACTTATCGACGATCTATCGTGATTTACGCTGTTTAAGGTTGTATTCTTGTATAATTTACGAAGTATTAGGTCCTGTTGGAGCGCACCCTCTTGGCATCCTCTCCCCCTCTTTCAGGAAGATGCAAACACATTGTTTAAATTGTAAAACGTGCATAGGTTTACAGCAATTGTTTGATGTTTGATATATGTTGTAGGAAGTTGTCTCTTCATACAGACAAAATCACCTCGATTAGCTCTTTTAAATTCATTATGCATTGTTTTAAAACAATTGAAAATAAGTGTTGATTATTAAACGACAGAACATTAAAATGTTTTCCAGCTTCAAACTGGCAACTGTACATATTGGATACGATCTCATAAAATGTTATGGAACAACAAGCAATCTCTTTAGAAAACGAAATTCGTTCTTTGATAATTATAATAGCGTTCAAAACGCCGATTACATAATACAAAATCTTGACATAAACATCTTTATAAAAAATCGTTATAAAATATAAGCACTTAAACTGCAATATTGTATATGCCATCTTTGGTTGATTTACTAAACATTATTTTATGAGCTTAAAGCTATGTTTTAACCATGATCACATAAATCACGAGAATAGTTATGAACGCGAGTCAAATATCTGTGTACTGAAACACCCTGTATTAACTTAAACATGTTTGTTCGAAGATCGAGCAGGTCTGAATAATTTTACATATTTATGGTCAGTTAATTCGATTTGATATTATGAGTTACATAATTGCTGTTTGTTATCCCCGTACGATGTCATACAAGGTCAGTTAGATTGTGTCGAGTTCCGAGTCTGTATAATGTAATCCAGGAGACCGTTTGACTCATTGACGCTTATCTCAACTTTCCTCACACATGATATTCTTGAGATCAATCGGTTAAAAAAACATTACCCGTACGTCTTGCAGGACGGTCCCTCCTGACGTAACTAATAGTTCACAATGTTTTCGTGCGTATTCATGTTTGTACTGTGCATCTGTATCGTCAGTTTGAAGTCCCCAAAGTGCAATTACTGCTTACATGGGGTGGGATCGAACATAAAACATATAAAGTGAGTACCCAGTGCGATTAAGGATAATCGATCTGTAGGCATGCATCATTGCACGTACATAGTGTTTCAGATACTCTTCTTGTCGTGTTATTGGCCGTGGAATGATAAGAAGTTGTCCGGTGTTTATGTTTGCCAGCAAATTGACATAACTCTTGAATAAGACTGGACATAAAAAGGCTCATTTATCACTATTGGATAAATCCCTTATGGACTAGGAATGTTCTCGAAAAGGAAAAGGGGTTGGTACGAGCTGTCGTGGTGAAAGGCTTGAGTATATTTGCTGAAATGGTCAGTGATCACGAGGATATTCTCAAGCCCTCCTTTAGATTTCTCGAACACACACGTGAGAACAATAATGATCAATCTAACATAACTCTGTTCGTAAAAAGGAATTAAAAATGGAAATAAAATAAATACGTCATAACACCAATCTCTTCACGATTACTCACTGAGCAGTTAACGTATTGTTTAAGTAGTTAAAGCCTGATCTATGCTTAACTTACCAAGTTTATAGTTGATTGGAATTCTGTGTAGCCATATGTCGATTGTATATATCATATGAACTACTTGCCTACCGTGACCATATAATTTTACTCAAAATCTAAACAGCCGTATGTTTTCGAACACAACACACATTTCTGGCAGGATAACTTTCATTTTCTTAGAATCAATTTATCTTCTAAATTGTAACCTGTTTCGTTGGAGCCGAAAACAACTTCGCTTCATATATAAAAGGTAATGTCTTTGTCATTTTCGTAGTTTTGTCAGAGTAGTTGCTTTGATTTATCGGCAACAAACATTTTATTTATTATATATTTTCTTGAAATAAATATAATTTAAAATGAAACTGAAAATGTATTAAAATTAACACAGCGTTATTCGAGAATATTAAAAGTATAACAAAATCAACAGTGTGGCTAATGCATTTTTTAATTGTATGCTCCTCTCTTATTTATCTAATATTATTTATTTTTGGAATGTATGGAAAACGCACTTTCGTTTTAACTTTCGATTTGATTCGAACACGAATTACTGTTTAAAGCTTTGTTTTACTCCCTACACGTTTATGGCTTCATTTGAACCTTTTTTGAGAAGCGTATTGAAAGAGGTATGTTTAGTTCATTGTGTAGTTTCGACGACATATAGGAATAATACACTTTCAAAGACTTTATTTTTTACCAACGCAGTCCATCTAACATATGTAGTATTGAGTGTAGCAGTTTGAACAGTACGTAGTAATGTTAGCAGAATTTGTGGATATCAGTAATTTATAAGATCTTTCAATATTGTATTTATAAATCGTTTGTAAATAGTGTTAATAGCAGTGATTGATCTTCATAGCTTGCTTAGACATCATGCGACTATCAGTGTGATCTACGTCCACCATTGTTTTGGTTGGAAGAGTATTATACGGTTTCATATGCCAGCTTAGCGGTTGTAAAAACTAAATAAAATGCATTTCGCGGTTTAGCTTCGATTTTTTCAAATATAATGATAGTTGCTATGTATTCAATGGATTGATATCCACAAGTGAGATAGTTTTATACTTTTTCTACCACGTTTTAAATATTCATATTTATCTCTGATCAGATGTCTTAAAAGGGAGGCACCAAGTTACTAAAACATTTACCGGTTAACCTATTATTGTAATTGGTTAACTAATCACTTAACTGAAAAACTTATTTTGTTTAGGTATACTTTAAACTATCTCATATTACCTGTACATGTTCTTTATTTATAAACGAAAGTAGTTTATGATAATTTTCGTTGGTTACATAAGCGGCTATATCATGTTCGTGATGTAACTGTATTATTAATTACACATTGTATATCCTAGTTATGCAAATATTTGTTAGACTTTGGATATAACTATCCGGTATTAAAGCATATGGATACAAAACAAACAAATGAATACGATTCTGTGTAAAGTATCCTGTTTTGGTGAGACCGATTACGTTCGATTCGGATCGCTTACAGCAATGTTTGTTATTATTGTGTTATTTGTTCTTTTCGTTTTAATTTTCTTGTGTTTAATTTTAACTTGATGCCGTTGTTTTGTTCTACTACAGGTCGACTTGAAGTATTGTTTTGTAATTAAACTACTTTAAGTATTCGCTTTCTAATTTCATTTAATCGTGTGGTAGACGATTAAGGTGGCATCGTTGATGAATACAATTTCCATAAATAATGATAATCTTAATACAATCGCTATTATAAACACTTTATATTGGCGAGATATCAGTCGTGTAAATTGGTAAGCAAAACACCAAATAGGCATTCCAATGTTTAATCTTTTGACTATTATCGTGTGTTGAATGGACGTATCAATTATCGCTAAAAGCCCCCACTCCACACAACTGCCAAGTTTAATTGTCGCGATTAAAATAAAACAAAACGGCCAATTATCACAACTTAAACTCGGATTTAAACAATAAAGGTATTGTTCATTAGATTCAACATGATCATTGTGAATGTTCCGTTGAAATCCGTAGCTGATTCTAAATTCAGATTTAAAATATCGTGCATTATTGTAACGGCTATTTAAACACATTTGTATATATTCATGTATAGACCATTAACACAAATTACTTCAACCGATAGCCTTAACGTTAGTGTACAAAGTCAATGAGAGATTGCTGTCTAATTTGAGTTGCTAATGCGGCTTATTTTGTTGATAATATTTGAAATTAATTTGTACATTACCTGAACGCTTTTTTTGGAAATTATAATTTCATTGTAAATTTTGCAGCATAAATTCAAGCGTTTGTATACCGATACTACTTGAATTGAGATTTAATGTGAAAGTATTATCTTGTAGCTACTGCTATTATATATTCAATGAAAAAAGAATAAACTATATAACTATATATTATATGAGAGTTAAATGAATTTGATATCGTTCATGGAGTATTTATAAGAAAACAGTCAATACAAGCGACGCTGTATTAAAAGAAAGAGTAAAACGCAAGACTCGCTGAAGCTGAAGTCTAAGAAGAATTGTTCCCATACGAACTTTCATAACCTTGCACACCAAACTAAATTGAATGGGACCAGATTTATTCTAAGGAAAAACGTATCCCATAAATGGTGGGGTGGGATCGAGTACCCAGTGCTATTAAGGATAATCGATCTGTAAGCATGCTCCTTTATCACTATGGGATAAATCCCTAATGGACTAGGAATGTTTTCGAAAAGGACAAGGGGGTGGTACGAGCAGTCGTGGTGATGGCAGGAAAGGCTTGAGTATATTTGCTCAAATGGTCAGTGATCACGAGGATATTCTCAAGCCCTCCTTTAGATTTCTCGAACACACATGTGAGAACAATAATGATAAAATTTAACATTACTCTGTCCATAAAAAGGAATTAAAAATGGAAATAAAATAAATACGTCATAACACCAATCTCTTCACGATTGCTTAGTGAGCAGTTAAAGTATTGTTTAAGTTGTTAAAGCCTGATCTATGCTGAACTTACCAAGTTTATATTTGATTGGGAATCTGTGTAGCCATATGTCGATTGTAAATATCATATGAACTACTTGCCAACCGTGACCATAACATTTTTACTCAAAATCTGAACAACCGTATGTTTTCGAACACAACAAGCATTTCTGGTAGGATAACTTTCATTTTCTTAGAATCATTGTATTTTCTAAAATGTAACCTGTTTCGTTGGAGCCGAAACAAACTTCGTTTCATATATAAAAGATAATGTCTTTGTTATTTTCGTAGTTTTGTCAGAGTAGTTGCTTTGATTTATTGGCAACTTATTACTTTAACAACAATGTAAGTGGTGTTTTCTTTGCTTTGCGACTTGGATTCGACGATGTCCAAACATTTGGTTTAACCAAAACTGTGAATCATTTTTCATTTTGTTTAGTATATATTTTCTTGAAATAAATATGATTTGAAATGAAAATGAAAATTCATTTAAATTATCACAACGTTATTCGAGTATATTCAATGTATAACAAAATCAACAGCGTGGCTAGTGCATTTACGGGTGCACTACACTTAACATAACAGAGAAGCTAAAATGCGTCTGTACTTTACATCCGCAGGGATTGTATGCGCCTCTCTTATTTGTCTAATATTATTTATTTTTCGAATGTATGGAAAACGCACTTTCGTTTTAACTTTCGAGTTGATTCGAACACGAATTACTGTTTAAAGCTTTGTTTTACTCCCTACAAGTATATGGCTTCATTTGAACCTTTTTTGAGAAGCGTATAAAACGTGGTATGTTATAGTTTCATTGTGTAGTTTCGACGACATATAGGAATGATACACGTTCAAAGACTTTAATGTTTACCTACGCAGTCCATCTAACAAGTGTAGTATTGAGTGTAGCAGTTTGAACAGTACGCAGTAATGGTAGCAGAATTTGTAGATATCAGTAATTAATAAGATCGTTCAATATTGTATTTATAAATCGTTTGTCAGTAGTGTTAATAGCAGTGATTGATCTTCATAGCTTGGTTGGACATCATGCGACTATCTGTGTGATCTATGTCCACCATTGTTTTGGGTGGAAGGGTATTATACGGTTTCGTATGCCAGCTTAGCGGTTGTAAAAACTAAATAAAATGCATTTCGCGGTTTAGCTTCGATTATTTCAAATATAATGATAGTTGCTATGTATTCCATGGATTGATATCCACAAGTGGGATAGTTTTATACTATTTCTGCCATGTTTAAAATCATTCATATTTAGCTCTGATCAGATGTCTTAAAAGGGAGGCAACAAGATACTTAAACATTTACCGGTAAACCAATTATTGTAACTGGTTAACTAATCACTTAACTGAAAAACTTATATTTGTTTTAGTATACTTTAAACAATCTCATATAACCTGTACATGTTCTTTATTTACAAACGAAAGTAGTTTATGATAACTTTTGTAGGGTACATAAGCGGCTATATCTTGCTCGTGATGTAAATGTATCATTAATTACACATTGTATTACATAGTTATGCAAATATATGTTAGACTTTGTATATAACTATCCGGTATTAAAGCATATGGATACAAAACAAACAAATGAATACGATTCTGTATTATGTATTCTGTTTTGGTGAGGCCGCTTACGTTCGATTCGGATCGCTTACAGCAATTTTTGTTATTATTGTGTTATTTGTTCTTTTCGTTTTAATTTTCTTATGTTAAAATTTTGCTTAATGCCGTTGTTTTGTTCTACTTCAGGTCGACTTGAAGTATTGTTTTGTGATTAAACTAGTTTAAGTATTCGCTTTCTAATTTCAATTAAACGTGTGGTAGACGGTGGTGGTGGTATCGTTGATGAATAAGATTTCCATAAATAATGATAATCTTAATACAATTGCTATTATAAACACTTTATTTTGGCGAGATATCAGTCGTGTAAATTGGTAAGCAAAACATCAAATAGGCAGTCCAATGATTTAATCTATTGACTATTATCGTTTGTTAAATGGACGTATACATTACCGCTAAAAGCCCCCACTCCACACAACTGCCAAGTTTAATTGTCGCGATTAAGATAAAACAAAACGGCCAATTATCAACACTTTATCTCAGTTTTTAACAATAAAGGTATTGTTCATTAGATTCAACATGAGCATAGTGAATATTCCGTTTAAATCCGTAGCCGATTCAAAATTTAGATCTAAAATATCGTGCATTATTGATACGGCTATTTGAAGACATTTGTATATATTCATGTATAGACCATTAACACAAATTACTTCACCCGATAGCCTAAACGTAAGTGTACAAAGTCATTGAGTGATTGCTGCCTAGTTTGAGTTGCTAATGCGGCTTAGTTTTTTTGTTAATATTTGAAATTAATTTGTACATTAACTGTACGATTTTTGTTTGAAAGTATAATTGCATTGTAAATTGTGCAGCATAAATTTCAAGCGTTTGTATACCGATACTTCTTGAATTGAGAGTTAATGTGAAAGTGTTACTTGTAACTACTGCTATTATATATTCAATAAAAAAGAATAAACTATGTTAATATATATTTAAGTTTAATTAATTTGATATCGTTCATGGAGTATTTATAATAAAACAGTCAATACGATCGACTCTGTATTAAAAGAAAGAGTAAAACGCCAAACTCGCTGAAGCTGAAGTCTAAGAAGAATTGTTGCCATACGAACTTTCATAACCTTGCACACCAAACTAAATTGAATCGGACCAGATTTATTCTCAGGAATAACGTATTCCATAAATAGACGACCGACTTACTAAATACATATAACATGTGGGAGTCAAGCATCCAGCACGTGTTGTTTTGAAAATTCGTCACTTTATCTAGATTCCCATACAAGAAAATGTATAGGTAAAAAGCCAGACAAATACAGCATGTTGCTTCTTTTCGTTTCTTCCCAGCTGCTGCCATGACAACATTAAGTAGCATTGACATATTTATTTTATTATTAAGCTACCAGTCTGCACAAACAGTTTGAGATACAAATATTTAACTTACTGTCTTCATGAGATTCTATCTCCATTTCAAATAGTGAGGTTACTTCTTGATCATACGATTTCTTTTTTCAAAGATTTATGAAACAAAATACGATTCTGTTAGACTGTAGACGCTTACAAATGATAGTAAATGTATTGCTTATTTAGTTTTTTCTTTCTTAATAGCGTCACATAATTCGATTTGTTTCTTCAGTACAAACACCCAGATACTACAAAGGAAGATGTTCTAAATGCAATCATCGAGTTTAGAGATTTAAGGCCAAAATTTGAGGTCTTTGGTAAGATGATATTTCAAATACCGGCGTCAATATAAACGATAATCTTAACGATATGAATTGAATTAAGCGTAACACGTGTATTTAACAGTTGTAGCTTAAAGCGGGAGTGTACGATTTTGTCAAATATTTATGAATTTATATAAAATGTGTTAAAAATTAGTATACATATNTCCCATTTGCGACTTCGGCGTGTGCGCCTAGCTACGGTGCAGAACGAGGCATACATACTATGAAATCCCCATCCCCCCAAAAAAGGATGGTTCATTATATATACATAAATATATATAGTCATATATTAAAATATCACTTTTGAAATACGACTGAACCGGGCGAAAACAACGTTGGTACAAGAACGTGTCTGGCTGTTAAATAGTAGTTTGCATTTATCCGGTCGCTGTACGCTGAACGTTTTCGTTACATTATCGTAGATGAATACGACGTATATATGTCCATATTGAATGAGCTTATGTTGGTAAGTAGGATCACATTTGTAAGGAGACCGCCTATGGTTTAACCTACATCTTCTAATTTCTGCGAGAATGTTCTGATTCTCCGTAAGCCTTTTTCGGAAACATTTCCGAGTCATCCGAGAAACCGAGCCGCACTATCATCCAATGGTCCTCTTACGGTCGGTAATTGATCGGCGCTACCTAAAATATATTTGCCAGTTACTGGCCTACGATGATAAAAAAAAGAATAACCTTAATGTCAACAAACCAATAGACGCCAGCGCACCTATAAACCCGTGAATCTCGTTTGAAAATCGCACAGCTTTAGTTTAAATGCCAAGATCAATACTTATTTGCCTTATAAGGTCTCGTAAGATACCGGCGTATTGATGTAATCAAAAAGAGCAACACTGAGGTACTGTTACGAGAAAAATAGCCTTAAGGTAGCTGCCGCATAAAGTCCTTTGTGATATTCGGCGCGTATCGATACACTAGTATCTGTAGCCGGAAATTTTTAAATCCTGTTGACTGAAAAGATAAACGTTATTTGGGCACCCATTTATACGGCCAATGTTGCATTTTGAATCATGATTATAGAGCATTGTTTACGTTTATTTGGTAAAACAGCACACTGAAATACATTAAGTGTACTAAATAGTCCAATAGAAAACTAGGCACATAATAAAATACCCATACTTTAGAGTTGTATCTTTATCGATGCTGTTGTAGTCGAAAGATAAGATATCTTGCTAGTAAGTGTTTTTCGGGAACATTCTTTCACTGATAAGAGGCGAGAAAGACCATGAATCCCGGTGATTCGGCACTATTTTAATTGTCGTTATTGAGTAAATATATATGTTCAAAGTTTAAGCTAGGAACAAATATAAAACATGCTGTATTCTACATCTGGTGTAAAGGGTATTTGAAATCTTCAGGTGGCGTGTACAACATCCCCATCCGTGTTTGTGTTGTGGACACACACCCCTACAACCCGCCAATTGTGTTTGTGACACCAACCTCAACCATGTATATCAGATCAGGAAGACATGTTGACCAGAACGGGAAAATTGACCTACCATATCTGCGTGAATGGAAATATGTGAGAAAAAATATGACATATTTATACTTTGTTTACTATATAATAATTTTAAATAATATATCCCATTTTACAGTTGTTCAATGTCATAGATGCTATGACATTAGCAATAATAATTAATAAATATACATTGCCACTTGAAACCATTCGTGAACTATACGGGCTGAAAATGGATCCTACGAGTATATCGGTTCCGTATGGGCTGAATATCGGTTGCATATGGGTCTTACATGGGTCCCATATGAACTTTCATTACACATCATGTTAAATGAGCTATCTGACATGTTACTCAAAAGGGCTTCATTCGCTTAACCTCGCCCCTGCATTTTGCAATCAGCGGTCGTTAACTTTAGGAAATACATAATACTCACCTGAAAGAACAAAACCTGAAATTCACAAAATAAGTTTTGATAATATATGATAATTTTCATTTTCATATTTCAATGAGAATCATAAACATTAAGTATGTGTCTCAAATATCTGTATATAATGGTTCACGCACTAATAAGATGTAGTTGCATGTTCTAAAACTAAACAGATTTGAGATGCAATTTTAATGTCAACTTAATAAACCGATTTTCCGAATATGTAAATTGACAATTTGTTAATTGAAATTGAATCTTTTATTACCACAGCCGGAAACGGAAAACTTTCAATACAATTTCAATATGTGTAGCATTTCAGACCATTTTCGAATCATTGCATATCGTACACATACATAAGGTCCTATTTTAATAACGTGGATTAGATATGTGTGTAACACAATAAATAACGAATGGAGAACAATTCTATTTTGGAGCAATTAAATCAATCTCAAGCGCATTAGGTTTATACAGATTCAAACAAATAATACTATCTTTATATTTCTTTGAGCGCCCTAAAAAATCACTGAGCTTGCAACATTTTCCGTCCAATCCCTTGTGAATTTATTTTCTAAAAATGTCGATGCAAAGTGTATTTACACATCCGTGCTCTACAATTCATTGCAATTCGCTTCCTTACGTAAAGCATTAACATCAGATAGCTGAATTTCGCTTAAAAGATCCAGCAATTAATGTTTTTTACAAACATTGTGTAAAAAAAGCGTTCATTGCTCGAACAATTTAAAAACGAAGATGATCCCAAATTCATGTTCGTATCGGTTCCCAAAGCGTAGTGATTTGTGTTTACACTTAACACACGAATTATCTCTTGCTAATACAACGTCACCTTACGATTATTTAATTCCAGACAAGGCAAAACAAATCGTTTCACTCACACTTAACAAATTATATTTCTGTAAGACATATGTCTTTGTGTTGTTCATTTACTGTCCGTCAATTTAAATCTAGATCCGATATAGACAAGCCCCATATTGAGATGCCCAGTAAATTCCATAGGGGATCCATATGAGTTAATTATAAGCTAGCCCGAAAGGGCAATGAAATAATGGAAGAAAAGGCGCATGTTTTCAAACTGATGCATTCGTTTCTGTACAAATATTACATTCTTCGTGTGTCACTTTCCTTCTGCAATTGCCCATGTGAAGTGCTTGTCATTCTTGAATTTTACAACATAAACTAGTACCAAGAAAATTTTGCAAATGTAATTTAACTAGGTAAAGTGGAAACGATTTGTCGACCTTTATATGACCTTTATGGTTTCAGCAGTTTATTTTCAGGTGACAATAATAAGTATAATATTTGCTGGTAATACACCAACACGGCAGAACAACAAATATCATATTTGTCGTATCGGTACGTATATTGGTCGTTCTGGAGTGTGCGCCAAATCGCAAAACAATTGGCGGAATAAAGATAGATGTGTTTGTTGTTTTGTCGTTCTGGTGGAAACATTTGCGCATTTATGTTGTTGAATTGGCGACCATTAAACAAACCAATATGACAGAACCATATTGAAGAAATCAGTCACCATAATGTAACTTTCTTTATGAATAAGATGCAGTTTATTTATAAAGTCCAATCATATACACTTTTTTTTACAATATTAATGATTCATCAACTGCATTTTGTACATCTGTTAGTTTTTTCCTTAACAAAGCCTTCCCTGACTTTTAGCCCAAATCTGACCTGCTGGAGCTGATCCATATTCTCGTGGTCACATTCGGGGAAGAGACTCCCGTGTATTCCCGCGAACAGGCGACCAATCATAAGCCACCTCCTGCATATCCCGCACAAACGATGCCCTACCCTCTGCCTGGAGGTGAGGTATAGGCCCCGCCCAAATAGTTATGTTTGTGTGGGAAAAATTGCAACAAGTTATTGATTTAAATTTTGACAGTAAAACGTTATCTTTGTGAATATCAAAATATATTCGAGTCATATAATAGAAATTGTTTATGCTATGCACAATAAGTTACATACATACCCTTACATCCAGCCACAATCCATGTAAAAACAGGTTAGACCACCGTATTAGTTCACAATCTGTCTGGGGGCGGGGCTCAGTCCCTATTGAATCCGTATATTTGGTGCTTCTAATGGAATCATTTTTGGCACATTAAGTCAAACTGATATGATAGTTCCGGTGTGGAGCTTATTCCACATAAATGCAAAACGTATTATGTTTCGACATTCATTGAAATGAAAAAGCTATCTTTTTACACCGAACGATGCCATATATCTCTTCTTATTTGTACAACGTACTATTTGAGTGTGTATTGATCGGATTTTGTGTACACATATGGAGTATTTAGTAGAAGATCGAATGCATAATAATGCAAATTTCAAATGCAACTTTAGCAATGTCTGAGTTTCAATTTGTTACATAACTTGGCCCAGCATGTGTCCTTAAAAAAAAGGTTTCCATTGTAACGTGTACTTGTTATCAATTTCCAAAGTATGCGGGCTAAGAAAGCTGAATTCTGGTTACACCTAAAGGAAGCAGAACCAGACATCGTAATTGGAAGCGTAACATGGTTGCACCAGGGCTTCTATGAAATGGAAATAATCCCTCCTGTATATCACGTAATAGCTAGAAGGGACAGAACCTATAGCCAGCATGGCGGGGTTATGATGCAGCCAAGGACAGCATCGTTGGCACCGAAATAAACATCACAACCAATACTGAGATCTGTGCAGGCTCTATTGAAAGGCCAGGAAGCCACCCCTTTATATTTGCGCAGTTTTTCGTCCACCATGCACAGATCAAGCTTACATGGAAGAAATGTGCCTGAAGATCAGGGATTTACATTCCAACTATCCAAGTCCACCATCTGGATCGCAGGTGAAATGAATCTCCCCGACATCAACTGGGTCAGCTCCACCATAGATGAAAACTCAAACCCGGTCGGCACCAACCAGCTGTTAATTGACACCATCTTTGATACAGGCTCTGATCAAAAAGTAACATTCCCAACAAGAAACAACAATACACTCGACCTCTTCATTACAAACAGACCATCCCTCATAGAAAAGTCCTGGAATAAGTGATTATGATATCGACCGTATCCAAACAACTGACAGCGTACCCAAACAACGACCAATCAGCCACAAACTCCTCTGGAAACAAGCCAATATCGAAGGTCTCCAACAAATGACTATCAACTTTTCATTTCATTTCAACTCGAAATTCAGCGAGAGGACAGATATCGTCACGCTTTGATCCAACTTCAAAGAGTTCTGCATGAGGCCATGGACAGCAATGAACCATCAAAAATGACTTTACCAAGATACAGCCAACCTTGGGTAAATAAAAAGATCAGACGTCTCTCGAACAAGACAGAACGTGCATTCAGGAAAACCTGTAAATCAAATGACACCCAAGACAAAGATCACTACAATCTGCTGCGTAAAAGCTCCAAGTACGAGTGCAAGCGAGCTTACAACTCATATGTAACCAACTTGACAACCAACGGTCATGGAAAGAAACTATACTCGTTTATAAAGATGACAGTTCCGGTGTCTCCTCACTGACGAGAGAAGGCGTAGCACACATAGACCCCACAATAAAGGCCACCATACTAAACCAGCAGTTTAGTAGTGTGTTCACCACTGAGGACCACGCCTACCGCCCAACAATGAGTGGTGATCCATTCCCAACAATCCACAATTTCTCTGTTGGAATTGAGGGAGTTAAACGGCTCTTAGAAACACTTGAACCCCACAAGGCCCCTTGACCTAACGCAAAACCAACACGGCTCCTGAGGGAGACTGCAACTGAAATAGCCCCAGCGCTTACGCTTGTCTTTGCTGCTTTCCTACAGCAAGGACGCGCCCCAGCTGAATGGAAGTTGGCATATGTAAACCCAGTCTTCAAGAAAGGGGACAAAAGCAACCCGGCTTACTATTGCCATATTTCTCTGACATTCCTATGCTGCAAACTTATGGAACACATCATCCACAGCCAAGTCATGTCTCACCTAGGCAAACACAACGTCCTGGCAGACCAACAACACGGCGTTCGGCGTAGACGCAGTTGTGAACCGCAACTTATCCACACCCTACAGGACATTGCTGCATCCCTTGACGCTAGTGAACAGATCGCTGCGATTCTACTCGACTTCTCGAAAGCCTTCGATGTTGTCCCGCATCAACGACTTCTCATGAAACTGAGACACTACCGAATCAGAGGATAAGTCCTGACCTGGATAGAAAGCTTTCTATCTGGTCAAAGCCAACGGGTCTAAGTTGGAGGAAAGTTCTCCAACTCAGTCGATGTCACAACAGGCGTCCTCTGTCCTTGGACTTTTGCTCTTCCTTGTCTGAATCAATGACCTACCAGGCACTGTTGCCTCAAAAACCAGGATCTTTGCTGATGAAACTCTCATATACAGAAGGATCAAGACAGCACAATACACAGCAATACTTCAGACTGATCTATACTCCCTACAGAGATGGAAAAAGGACTAGCAGATGTCCTTTAATCCTTCAAAGTGTGAAGTCATACACATCTCCAAAATGCGGCACTCCATAAAGTCGGAGTACGTAATTCACGGACGGAAGCTTGTACCTGTGAAGGAAGGCAAATACCTTGGTGTGACATTCTCGGACAACATGTCCTGGAAACCGCATGTAGCAGCAGTCACCCGGAAGGCATGCAACAGTCAAGTTGCCCACCTAGCCTCAAAGCACGTACATAAACCACCTTAGTGCGACCAATACTTGAGTACGCTGCTAATGCATGGGACCCACACACTCAAATAAGTATTGACCAACTAGCAGCAGTCCAGAGACGCGCTGCCCGCTTTGTGAAATGGGATTACAGAACCACAAGCAGCAGTTCGCATATGATAGCAGACATCGGATGACAGCCCCTTCAAGAGAGATGCGAAATATTCAAGGTCACCATGATGTATCGTATTATCAATATGATTCATATTCCGTCTGACCCCTACCTCCGCCCTGCTATATCATCTACAAGAGGCAACAGTATAAGATACATAATCCCATTCTGCAGAACAGATTACCTCCGACACTCCTTCTTTCCGTCAGTAACAAGACTGTGGAGCCAACTGCCTAACCACCTTGTGACGGCTCCCAGCCTTGAAGCTTTCAAGGAAGGGATTGCATCGAAATAAACCACAATTAATGTGTAAATAGTTTAGAAAAATAACTGCGCCACACCACGATTTTTATACCATTGTTCTTGTACGACAATGCCCCAAAGAGGGATATAGTACTATACACGAAGAAGAAGAGGAAACTAGTGTTGATTAAAAATATTTTAGTCTCTATTCTCAAGTAGATAAGAATGCATATTTTACTGTAATTTATTTATTTAAACTATGTGTATATGTATATCCACTGCATTGTGTATTCATTTGTTTTAATTTATTTTTAATAGAAACACTGGCTCCATCGTGCCCACGTTCCATGTTGAGCGATTCGGATCAGACCACAGGTGAACACTGTAAATGATTTGTAGTGCTGTCGTGATTTGCCATATCGATAGATCGCTATACAGTAACCCTGTATGGCGAAACGCTATACAGTAACCCTGTATGGCGAAACGTATCAAGTTATTTTACAGAATATATATTAATGAACATATGAATTTTAAATTTAACACTTAAATAAACTCTTTTATTTCTATTCAGAACTGTTAAGATCTCAAAAACAAGTAAGCTTGCTTGATAGTAAACGGTCATCAGAAAAATTGTGCATCCTATGGAATAACAGTTAAGTCCACAAATAAGGAATACTTTGAAGAAAACAACTTCAATCTGATAAAACACTGGATTATCTTTTCATAAAATAAACATTTGATCAAAGTTGTCAATTTTTAGGGTGTTCGCAGATTGTCCTATTTTTTTCCCACCTGGCGAACGGGATTTAATGAACATATTAATAGTCCAATAATGGCGATACATTTTTGTTAACAGCTTTGAGATTCCTCTCCCGCTCGTTTTTACTTATAAGTTGCTCTTGAAGAAAACCGCGATTTAGTCAACTACTTTATTTGATTTAATGTCAAGTTGAAGACCACACTGATACCAAGTTTCGCTTTTTTCTTTGCTGTTTTTATTTTATCATTATTTTTTCATTTTCGGTGTTATTCACCTTTTTAACATTGGCAGCCAAATTGTTGACAGATAAAATAGTGATGCGAATCCCTGTTAGTCTGTGAAAATTTGAAGACCGTAAAATGTCTCTACAAATTACATGATTCATTAGCAATAACAAGCAAAATACCAGATATTGTAATAGAACCATTGTGGATATAATCCGAATAAAATATAATGTGTCGAAAGACGATAAACAATTCCAAAAGTTTCCGTAACGTGCAGACATATATGACTCAGTACTTTAGACTTGCAAGATTAACATATCTGATCACATCGACCGCGAAGTTGTAAAAGGTTAGGATATGGACCGATTTAACTTTCATGCAACGTTTCGAAAGACATAATAACAAAATATGTTTAACTTTCACCCTCTGTGTTCGTGAAAGTCCATAAATACCGGTGCGCCAACCCCGTATAGTGATACGATGTTTTGTCGGCAAACATCGCAAAACATCGTGTTATAATTACCATGCGTTTTCAATAATGCTATATGTTTACGTAAATTGATACTATTTAGTTGATTCCTATACCACCGGGGGTGGTATATGTGATACAATTGTTCACGTGACATTTACATCTATTACAATGATCAAATTTATCTGAAGTTAAATCATTTTTTTCCGATAATGTTTTCTCTAGATGTCCGAATAATATAGTGGCAAGATTTCGAACTATGTTGGGTAAGCAAAATGTTGGTCCTCTTATATTCTATGCAGGAAAAAATGGTTTACCTCTCAATATTAAATTCAACGCTTGAACGAAACCAATCATGGGTTCCATCCCCGGTCCGGACATATAACCTGTGTGAGGATTGTTCATGAAATCATTTCTACGGCAATCCTTTCCTTACCTTTAATTCAAGAAGTGTGGTTAACTGACCGTTGTGATGTGACTGAAATACTGGTAAAATTGCGAAAACCCAAACAAACAACTTCATTGTCAATGGTGAACGTGCGATATATAGTTAATAAGTTGGACTTTTTACTGACTGCTTCATAAACGTTTTAAATATATGATGTATCTTTTTTTAAATTGGCACAAAGAAGACATTTATTGCAGTAATGTAATTTGTTGGTGTATGTATAACATATAGTTATTACATTTGATGGTTTAAATAAATGCAAAGAAGATATTTATTATAGTAATTTTAAAATTGTAATGTTTAAATGAAGCTTATTTAAATAATTATAATTGCAAAAATATCCTGTTACTTAATTATCCGAGAGTTATTATTATTAATAACTTTAAACATCACACAAAATAAATAATACTTAAATTTATCAATACGTTTTGCGAAACACAAACAATATAAACCTGCATCCATATTTTAAGGTAGTGATTCTTCAACCATCGAAGACGAAAATCAGGAACTCCAAAAGCTACAAGGGTTACTGAGGTGTAAGATTTGCAAGGTCCGACGCGTTGCACTTACCTTCCAGCCCTGTGGTCACTGTATCGCCTGCATGGAGTGCGGCTATAAGGTCCAGGTCTGCCCCATATGCCCCAAGAGTGGGAATTCAATTCGAGGAACTGTGAAAACAATATTTGCATCATAAGCGTGTGGCGCTTGACTTCCAGCCCTGTGGCCACTGTATCGCTTGTGAAGATTGCGGTTATGGGGTCAGGATTTGCCACATGTGTCCCTGGAGTGGGGTAAACACTCGAGGAACTGTCAAAATAATATTTGTAACATAAACTCTGCGGATATTGCAGTATGCAGTATGTTAACGTTTATATTTATAACAGCCTCAAGATTATTGTCGAAGACATGTATAGCGTTGCAAAATACTATTTTAACTTTGAGGAAGATTTTAGAAAGAACTTAACCTATGTTTCATTCTATGCCATTTATCTGACGTTTCAGAGCTCTTGAAAGTATGTAAATGTCGCAAAGCAATTGTGAATGTGTAATGTTTTGTATCGGGTATATAGCAAATTTCTTGCGTTTGATATTTAAATTTAGATGAAAAATGTGAGAAAAATGTGAGAAAATAATGGGTTGAATCCTACCAGGTGATATACAAAATACAGATACGTTTATTTACTCGGCTATAATACTTAACTATCTCACGAAGAGTCATAGCTGATTTTGCCTCTGGAATGAAGCGACAGGTTAATAACTTTGTAAATTAAGTCGGCAGTTTATACCGTTTTTTGATAGATAACATAATTTAATACATTACTTGCAAAACAATGCACATGGCGTTTAAAGAAATTATTTCCAATAAAAAACGGTATGTGTTCAGTAGATTTAATGCATAGTTGAACAATTTATAGAATACACTTGCAGTTGTTTGTACTGCGATTGCTACTATCGTTAGAAACGCATGTACAACATAGTTGAGGTATTGTAATCTTTTGAATAATCGTTTTAAGTATTGTTGGTATTTTAAATTGGACTTCAACATTATATTCTCTAAACAAATGTACATTTGCTTTACATGTCTGAGTTTACGATGAGTGACTACATTGCCAAGTGTTATACTATGTATTGCTTGTTTCAACTCTTGTAATAAGTCTGTGATTTGCTCTCTGTGATTTGATTAAACTACCTTTATTCTCGGATCTGGCATTGATCCGCTTTACCTTTGAGTATTACATATCTATGTGTTGCGATTTTTTGTTCATTAATAAATATATCAAAAGATGTGTTATAATTTCTGGAATAACCTTAACCCTTTGCATGCTGGGAAATTTGTCGTCTGCTAAAATGTCGTCTGCTGAATTTCTAAAATCAACATTTTCTTCACTTTTTTTCAAAGACCACTATCAGAATAGCAAAAAGTTTGGATCCTGATGAGACGCCACGTTCTGTGGCGTCTCATCTGGATCCAAACTGTTTGCAAAAGGCCTTCAAAATCCGGTTCCAGAGCTCAAAGGGTTAACAAACCATAATTGTATGTAACGTACATGCAGCAGCAGAAAGCTGAATCTTTTAATAGGAAGGTAAACGTTTCCATGTGAAGAGAGTCCACAGAGTGTCATTAAAAAATGATTTACTCGTTGATTTCACCAACATCCAATTGGTGAATTACAAAACTGAATAATTGCACAATTTAATGAATTTAATGACGCGTAAAGAACTGGAAACTCTAGTTGAGTATTATAGAATGCATAAGAATGAACAACATGCGGGTAGCATTTTTGATAAACATGTTTTCAAGTCAGATATTATTTTGCATAACATTTTTGTTTAGAACGTGTGTAAATTATAAAAAGAGGAAATGTCAATATACACACAGCTTATCATGAATATTATACATGCACCTGTAAGCTAAAATCAGATAAAATTGCTATTGACCATTATTGGTATATTTTTTATTTCATCCTGTTTTTATGCATAGCTAGACGATTGCAAGCATTAACATATTTCCAATACGCCTTTTGTGGTGTATTTGAAATCCAATCTTACAGAAAACTACGAGGAAGTTATATTGTAAGTGAAATAAATCATATAATAAGCAAATATTTATAACATGTTCCTTGTCTAAGGATAGCTAGTTTCAGACTTTTGCACTATTTTAAACGATATGGAACATTTTTGTTACTGCATAGTTTGTTCTGTGTACCTACTACCTTTGTGTCTTATTTAAATAGAGCGATTATGATATCTAATGATATATTTCCTAACCGAATACGAAAATCTGTGCACACGATCAAACAAGCATATCAGTGCAAATGATAAAAAATGTGCTTCGTTTATATAAGGGTTAATTGTGGGGAAATGAACTATAATTATTTAAGAGGCAATAGCTGCCTGCAGCGGAACAACATGACACTGTGCATATGCCCATCCTGTATGGATATTGAATATAAATTGTATCAAATTTGGATCATGAGTTCATGTGATCTGACACAAAAACGTAACATTTACTTTAAAATGTCATCTCGTTAATCAAATGGCCATAACTGCATGTCAAACCAGAAACTACCATGTATATGCATGTTCATCCAATTAGGATCCTGTTTATGAATTTTATATCAGTCGGATCATTAGCGTCCGAGATCAAATACAAAAAGGTTTAATTTATCAAAAGGTGATAACTCCAGGAAAAAAAATAAAATAAACGAAACTACCTGACACTATGCGCATGTCCAATCTCCAAGAAAACTGTTAATACAAAAGCATAATGAAAATCGGATCAACTACGCGACCCTGCGATGTTACACAAGGGTCACAGCGATGCTATAAAGACAGGCAACACAGCAATGAAATATGGTTGGCAACGTCATATATAAAAAAGATTGAAGAAAAAACAACCACACAAGAACAATTCGCAATGACAAAACAGTTCCAATAAAACCATATTACACGGATCGACAAAACACCCAATATGAACCATCCGCACCATCCGCATCTATGGGTAGAGGTTGCAAAAAGTGGCATAGTTTATTTATACAAAAGACAGAAACAAACATTCAAATAATCTCATACACAAATCTTATTTTTAACCCTTTGCATGCTGGGAAATTTGTCGTCTGCTAAAATGTTGTCTGCTAAATTAATAAAATTAGCATTTTCTTTGATTTTTTTTCAAAGAATACTATCAGAATAGCAAACAGTTTGGATCCTGATGAGACGCCACGTTCTGTGGCGTCTCATCTGGATCCAAACTGTTTGCAAAGGCCTTCAAAATCCGGTTTCAGCGCTCAAAGGGTTAATGTGACAGTCTTTTGACGCGACGTGCATGACAGTTAGTCATCTTTTAGAGATAAAATAATACATCACAATTCAACGCAAAGAAACACCCCTTTTTTATTTTAGTTGAAAACATATTGATGATAATATCTTCTTATCTTTCATATTGAAACCTAGGTGTTTCGTTTCAAGAACGCAAATTATACTCATTATGATTATTTTTTCTGTATTTGTAATGTTAATATTGTTATAAAAAGGAAAATGTGACAGCAATTTTTATACAAGCAAATTGTCAGTTTTTGTGTACAATAATTTCTCACGGTAAAAACAAACCGACACGTTCATTGTATTAAAATAATTGGAAATAATTAATAATTACACGACATAACATTTAGATGTTTTCCGGCTTCAAACTGACAACTGTTCCTTTGAAGAGACCGTGTACGAAGTCATAAAAATCTTATAGAAAGCAAGCAATGTCTTTAGATATTCGTCTTCTGATAATTATAATAGCATTCCATACGCAGATTACGTAATAAATAAATGTATACATGTATGCCTTTATAAACGTCTTTATTAAATATTTGCACTTAAACTTCAATATTGTATATACCATCTTAAGTTGATTTACTAATAATTATTTAATGAGCTTAAAGCTATGTTTTTACCACGATCACATACATCAAGACAATAGTTATGAGCACGAGTCAAATATCTGTGTAATGAAAAACCCTGTATTAACGTAAAAATGTTTGTTCGAATAACACAAGGGTCTGAATAATTTACAATGTACATATTTATGGTAAGTTGATTCGCTTTGATATTATGAGTTACATAATTGCTTCTTGCTATCCCCGTTCGGTGGGATACAAGGTCTGTTAGATTTTGTCGAGTTCCGAATCTGTATGAAGTACTCCAGAAGACCGTTTGACCTATTGACGCTAATCTCAACTTTCTTCGCACACGGTAAGATGTTCTTGAGATCCATTGGTTCAAAAACCTCCACCCTTGCGTCTTGCTGGAGAGTCATTAGACAGAAACTTCGAGGCAGGGATGTAAGCCGTGAGTTGAGGAACCGGAGACGGTTTAGAGACGAGTTAAATGCAGACAATCCATCTTCTGGGAAAAAAGCGAACGTTATATTGTTGGCGCCGAGAAAGTAAACCAGGCGCAGATGGCTAAATTAAGAAGGCCAAGTCGAAAAACGGCCCAAGTCTAGTTGAAGATCGGTCAATGTGGGTCCTAATTGCTTCATTACCAACGGGTTTAACTGCACTAGTGGATTGTTCTGTAGAAACAGTTCCTTCAAATTCCTTAGCTTCAGCAAGGCGAGCGAGAGTTCAGTCAGTCGATTGTTTTGAAGTAAAACAAGTTGACATTATTCTGAACACAGTCGAAGGCGTTGTCCGCCAAAGATGAATGGCGTTGGAGCTCAGCATCAGGTATAGTCTTGAGGACAAAGCAAACGTAAGGTTGCAGAAGGCGCGGTCTTCGATAACCTCGATATTGTTGGAGTACATCTGGAAGAAGGCGACAGTCATAGCGCAAGCCAGCAAATCATTTGAGGCGTCCCGCGGGTTGAAGGTCGGCATTGCACGCAGTTGGGTGCCGCTGCACCGGATCTCGGTGTCATCACAGGAGCATGGCGGTTCCGCCACACACTCATCGTCCCTCAAGAACCATACCCTTCCTTGGCTGCCGCAGATACTTGTCAACGTCAGCACGATCTACAAACCATTCAACAAAGCATGCATGGACAGGCGAAGTAGTGGTGGCTGATTAATACTATATCGTTCTGGTTGGCGGGTTTCAGCAGGTCGCTAATACACACATACAAAATAACTAAACCCGTCTTAACAACGAAAAGAGCAATAAGACACTTGTCAACGTATTTGAAGCGCCGATTTGGAAAGAGGATAATACACTGTTTAACACCTTTAAAACAAACCATGTGTGTACATTGACAATTAAGAATGCATTTGTATCAAACTCACCACAGCCGCGATATGAACCATTTTATCCTATTATTGCGATTGCCGCACTATTTACTTCAACACTCTCTCACCTTATTTATATAAATCCAACATACGCAACATTTGCAATAAAATGTCCACGTGATGTTCATCTTGGTGAAAATTTCGTGCAATTTTTTATCATCAATCGATGCTTTTTTACAAAACGATTGCTAAAGTCGAATAATTTTACCACCATTAATGCAGACAGAAATTCCCTACCAAAATTATCACCATCAATTTATCAAAATTAAATATGTGTATCGCGGCGCACGAGGTGCAGATGTTTTATTCATTTTAAAACAGTTTGCACGAATAATTGCGAAATGACTTTTATATTGTTAAGTGATTTTTATTTCAAATTGTCTTTTGTAACAAGATTGAATGTTTTGTACTATACAAATGTTTATATAAAGTTATAATTCTGCACATGATTTGTCTGCAAATTATTACAATGATGGATGATATTGGGGCAAAACTGGTATGCGATCCATCGTGATTAATGTAAATTGTTTAAACGCGTCATTCTTAATGACATGTTACTGGTAACGAATGATGAATTGTCAAGTGCATATTCTATACACTATTAATCATGCTAAGTGTGATTATTTGCACAGTATAAGTACAATAACTTGTACTCGTCCATTAATGTTTTGTATGATATGTATAACTTCTTGTTCTTCGTCAAAAGAAAATTCTGACACGCGCCTAGCTGATACTTGAAAAACAAAGAATACAATAAACGTTGTTGGCAATTGCAAAGTTTCAATGCAATTTAGAAACCGTTCTGTGCGCGTTGCATTAGTGTTCCAAATGAAAATTATTTTATGAACCTTTATCAACACGCAATTAAAATGATTCGCTTCTATCGCTGCCCATGTCGCACTTCGTTTTCGTAGTGAACTTAAAACCTTATTCGCATGAACAATAACTTGTGGACATGTTTTTAACATTTCAAATATGGAATTATGTTCTTCTTTTTAATCGATGGATACAGTTCAGCTACACTATTCTAAGTTGAAACTTGCATACCGTTTAATTGACAAAATTACACAAGCGACGCGCAACGATCGGTTTCAAAATTGTATTGACATGTTGCAACTGACAACGACGTTTATTTATTCTGTGTTGTTTAAAGGATCAGCGGGCCTATTGTCGTAAGTTTATGTTTACGAAGAAAAAGAAGTAATAAATATCATGAAAACAATGATCGACGAGTGCGAGTTTGACATTATCCGTGTTCAAATGACCACATTTAGCATGATGAATATTGTATAGAATATGCACTTGATACATATTCATGCCTCAGACAATACATTTTATTGAGAATGACGCGTTAATCACAATGAAGCGTGAACAAGTTTTGCCCTTATGCTATCTATAATTATTTGCAAACAAATAATGTGCAGAATAATGACTATCTATAGCGACTTTTATAGAATAAAATATATATTCTCGATACAGGATACAATATGAAATAAACATTACGTAACATTATAAAAGTTAGCTTGCAATAATACGTGCATTTTTTTTTAAAAGAGCGTTTCAAAATAAATAAAAACAACCGAAGCTAGAGCGCGTCGATACGCATAGTTAATTTTGCTAAATGTATGGTGTTGGTTTTGGTAGGGGATTTCTGTCTGATTTTTAAATGTGTTAAGATTATTCGACTTTCGCAATTCTTTTGTAAACAGGCGTTGATTGGTGATATTAATTTGCAAGTGAATTACGTCAAGCCGAGCATAACGTGAGCTTGTATATGTAATGTTGCGTCAGATGAATTGAATATAAATATTGTGAAAGTGTCTTAAAGTTAACAGTTCGCCATTCGCTCAGATAGAGAATGTTTCAGATCGCGACTGTGGTAAGTGGCATAAACAATTATTGTTAATGTTTAATGTACACATATTGTTTGTTTTATCACTGTCAAACCGTGTGTGTGATGTTTCCTTATCGTTGATTGAAAAAGTGTATAAGTGTCTTATCGGCGCTCTTTTTATCGGCAGGGCAGTGTTTTAAGTTGGTTTGTGTTTGGGTGTTGCTGACCTGCTGAAAGCCTGTCAACATACCAGATCGATATGGCAGATATCAGTCATCATAAGTTCGCCTTCCCATGCATGCTTTGTTGAATGTTTTGCAGATCTTGTTTGTTGAATGTTTTGTAGATCGTGTTTGTTGAATGATTTGTAGATCTTGTTTGTTGAATGTTTTGTAGATCGTGTTTGTTGAATGTTTTGTAGATCGTGTTTGATGAATGTTTTGTAGATCGTGTTTATTGAATGTTTTGTAGATCACTTGCACTTGACAAAAAGTAATATTTCAAGAAGACGAGTAATTTGTTTTATAAACGTTTCAAAATAAATAAAACAATCTACGCAAGTGCGCGGCGATACACATTTGAATCGCGTTTTGATAAATCGGGGTTAAATGCATGAGCGTAAAGTGTCGTCCCATATAAGCATGTGTAGTCCGCACAGGCTAATCATGGACGACATTTTCCGCCTAAACTGTATTTTTGTCAAGAAGAGTCTTCCTTTAAACAAAAAAATGAATAAAAGCGGAGAGTGTCGTCCCTGATTAGCCTGTGCGGACTGCACAGACTAACCGGGGACGACACTTATCGCACATGCATTAAACCACCTTTTCACAGAACTAGGCTCATATTTAAATTTGCTTAATTTATGGTGTTGGTTTTGGTAGAAGATTAATGTCTGAATTTTAATTGTAGTAAGATTATTTAAATGTCAAAACAACCTTTGAAAACAACAGCGTTGATGGATGATGATAAATTGCAAGTAAATAGCATCAAGATGAACCTTTCGTGGAAATGTATGGGTAATGTTGCGTAAGACAGATTTAATATTTATATATAATGTGAAAGAGTTTTGAAGTAAACACTACGATATTAGCTTAGATAGACAATGGTTTATATCGCGGCTGTGGTGAGTATAATAGAAAATTATTGTTAATGTTGAATGTACACAATTTGTCTGTTTCATCAGTGTTGAGAAGTGTGTGTGCTCTTTCCAAATCGGCGATTGAAATACGTTGACATGTGTCTTATCGGCGCTCTGTTGATTGTTAGGGCAGTGTCGTTATTTATTTTGTGATTGGGTGTTGGCGACTTGCTGATTAACCCGCAAACACTCCATAACGATATGGCATAAATCAGTAATTATAAGTTCGCCTTCCCATGCATGTTCTGTTAAATGTTTTGTAGATCGTGCTGACGTTGACTGTGATCAGCGGCAGCCAAGGACGAGTATGGTTCTCGAGAGACGGAGTGTGCGTGGCGGCCCCGCCGTGCACCTGTGATAACTCAGAGATTCTGTGCAGAGGCCTCCAATTGCGTGCCATGCCAACCTTTATTCCGAGGGACGTCTCCAATGATTCTCTGGCTGGCGGGCCTATGTCAGCCGCATTCTTCCAGATGTACTCCAACAATATAGAGGTTATCGAAGACCGCGCCTTCTGCAACCTGACGTTTGCGTTATCTTCCAGAGTGTTCATGATGCTGAGCTCCAACGCCATCTCATCATTGGCAGACAACGCCTTCGACTGTGTTCAAAATAATGTACACTACCTCGATCTTCAAAATAATCGACTGAATAAGCTCCCGCTCGCCATGCTTAAGCTAACGAATTTAAAGGAACTGTTTCTGCAGAACAATCCACTAGTGCAATTAAACCCTTTGGTTATGAAGCAACTAGGGCCGACATTGACCAATCTTCAACTAGACTTGGGCCGTTTTTCGACATGGCCTTCTGAATTTAGCCATCTGCGAGTGTTGTATTATCTCGAAGCCAACAATATAACTTTCTCTTCAATCGCAGAAGATGGTTGTTCTGGGTTTAACGCGTCGCTTAACCGTCTCCAGTTCCTCAACTCACGGCTAACATCCCTGCCTCGATGTTTCTGTCGAATGCCACCCCTGGGAGACTATCGTGTGGAGGTTTTGGAACAGATGGATCTCAAAAACATCTTATCGTGTGTGAAGAAGGTTACCATTACCGCCAATGAGTCAAACGGTCTCCTGGAGTACATCATTCTGACTCGGAACTCGACAAAATCTAACTGACCTTGAATAACATGGTACGGGGATAGCAAGACGCCGTTCAACTCATAATATCAACGGGAATTAACTGACCATAAATATGTAACTTATTCAGACCCGCGCGTTCTTCGAACAAACATGTTGACGTTAATACAGGGTGTTTCAGTACACACACATTGGACTCGTGCTCATAACTATTATATTGCTTTATGTGATCATGATTAATATATAGCTTTAAGCTCATTAAAAAATTCTTAGTAAATTAACCAAAAAATGTTTAAACAATATTGAAGTGTGAGTGCTTTTATCTAATAACGTATTTTATAAAGATTTTTTATTAGGTAATCTGCGTTTAAAATGCTATTATAATTATCAGATGACGAATTTCTTTTTCTAAAGATATTGCTTGTTGTTCTATATCATTTTTATGAGATCGTACCCAGTCTTTTAAAGGTACAGTTGCCAGTTTGAACCGGAAAACATCTTAATATTCTGTCGTTAAAGTATCAACAATTATTTTCAATTGTTTTAAAACAATGAAAAATGAATTTAAAACAGCTAGTCAATGTGATGATGAATATCGATTTGTATTGATACAGTGGAGTTTATTGAAATATTGCTGACAAACATATTTTAACTGTTTTATCCAGCATCTTAATTACGTTTCGTTGACGTGTGCCTATAAGTGAAAAAAGCGGTAAGATAAGTACATGAAACTCGTCGCGTTAAGCAGAAGTAGCATGTTTTGAAAACATAAAACTATCTCATTGTAACAAAATTAGTACATGAAATATTTCAGAATATTGTTGATTTGGTGGTTGGATTTATACGGTATTACACATTTCGGGTATAAATCGCAGTCTTTTTATCCCAATTTAACAGCGAATTCGGTTGATTAAAGCCCCGTTGATTAAATTTCTGCTATAAACTACGGCACGAAATGACGTAATCAACTGCCGAATCTGGACTACTTTTTTCACAGCACCTTTTCACATGTATTTGCCAAGTGCATCAATAATAAAAACAATCTCAACTGTTTGTCAATTTTAATGACCTTAAAGAGACTTGTTTGTAGTTTATCAAAATGAGAATTTTTCATTTTTTGTTGTCACAGATTCAAGAAATAAATGAACAATGTACATCAGTGTGCGAAACAACACTAATGCCGCAGACTTATACTGAATATACACCTTCGTTTACAAAAAATCATCCTAAGATATTGATTTAATTATAAAGCGTCTCAGACGCGAAACGATTAAAAACTTTCCATTTCTTGTGTTATTGTTATATTTTGTAACAACACGTGGATGGTTATACAACGTATAAATTAAATGGCAACCCATGTGAAGACGGTTGGTCAGGTCCGCACATAATGTAGTCGTAAAGACCCGAACATAAACTCTGAATTACACAAATCCACACGTGAAGACGGATGGCTGAGTGTTTCGGCGCTTTGCTTTTACTCCATGGGTCAGTGATTCGAACCCTGGTGTGGTTAACTATGTGTCTCTCTTTTTTTCCTTTTTATATCATGCTCGGCACGAAAACGAAAAAAGCACTCGCTAAGGCTCGTGCTTTATGTTTTCTAAGCCTCGCATGATAAACCTGATCTATAATCAACACTAACCTATTATTCTCTATTTATCCCACTTTTACAGCGAATTCGGTTGATTAAAGCCCTGTTGATTAAATTTCTGCTATAAACCACGGCACGAAATGACGTCATTTTTTCAACAAAATGACATCATAAATCCAGCGAAATTATCCAGTTAAACTAATTTTGTATTTTGTAATATTGTATTTCGTTACTCTCGAATGTTTTTCTGAACCTTGATAATTATATTCACGAACAAAAAGCTTAATTAAATATCAACTATGTAAGCGGTCGGTATTTCTGCGTTGTTTCGGGAATCAGCATTTTCCCTTTGAAATAAATATACCTTTTGGCGACAAATGTGTCAGTCTTTTTGCTCATAAAAGAAAAACAATTCGAAATCAAAAAGCACCAAACCTGATAACATCAACCTGTCTGTTTCGAAAACGCAGCGTCAGAGTTGATGGATTGCCAAACATAAACCACATTGAATTAATCCGTCCCAAGGGCGTTCTTAGTCCAACCAATGTTCACTTGCGAGCAGCTGTAAATAGCAAAGTGTTAACTCGAATCACATAGGAAGGTCACGATTCAGACGCCGTGCACATTCGCAGAACATTTACAAGATATATGTGAGGCGAATAATATACATGAACATTGGAATTTAAAACACTTTTGGTATAGTAATAAATATATAGGCCTTTTCAAAAAAGTAATAAGTGTTTCAATCGAAGTAAGGACATTATTCAGGTCTGACGGGGTATTCAATAAATCCATAACCGGATAATTAGTGTGCCAAATAAAAATTATTGTATGAACCTTTATCAACACGCAATTAAAATGATTCGCTTGTATCGCTGCTCATGTCGCACTTTGTTTTCGTAGTGAACTTGAACCTAATTCGCATGGACAACAACTTGTGGGCATGTTTTCAACAATTCAAATATGTGTCGTGTTCTGAGAAAACTGGGCAAAATGCTTGTGCGTAAATTGTCAATTTTTCGTTTAAATGATGTCTCTGCTTAGCGAAAATCCAGTTTAGGCGGAAAGTGTCGTCCCTGATTAGCCTGTGCGGACTGCACAGGCTAATCTGGGATGACACTTTTTTGCACAAGCATTTTGCCCAGTTTTCTCAGAACACGCCACATATGCTGAGAGAGGACATCTTGCGACGATATTCAGTAATGAAGAAAAAATAGAGATTACGCTTCTTTTTAATCGATGGATACAGTTCAGTTTTACTTTTACACTGAATTGAAACTTGAATACCGTTTCATTGAAAAAAATACACATGCGACGCGCAAAAATCGGTTTCAAAATTGTATTGACATGTTGCAACTGCCAACGACGTTTATGTATTCTTTGTTTTTTTAAGGATCAGTGGGCCTATTATCATAAGTTTATGTACAAAAGAAACAAAAGTATCTATCGTAAAAAAAAACATTTTGCCCTTATGCTATCTATAGTTATGTGCAGACAAATAATTGGCAGAATTATGACTATGTATAACGCCTTTTATAGAATAAGATATATATTTTCGGTACAGGATACAATATGAAAAAAAAATACGTAACATTATAAAAGTTAGCTAGCAATAATACGTTCATTTTGTTTAAAAAGCCGTATCAAAATAAATAAAACAACCGAAGCTAGAGCGCGTCGATACGCATATTTAATTTTGCTAAATGTATGGTTCTGGTTTTGGTAGGGGATTTCTGTCTGATTTTTAAATGTGTTAAGATTGTTCGACTTTCGCAATTCTTTTGTAAACAAGCGTTGATTGATGATAATAATTTGCCAGTGAATTTACGTCCAGACAAACATAACGTGAGATTGTATATGTTATGTTGCGTCAGATGAATTGAATATTAATATTGTGAAAGTGTCTTGAAGTTAAATGTTCGCCATTCGCTCAGATAGAAAATGTTTCAGATCGCGACTGTGGTAAGAAGTATAAACAAGTATTGTTTATGTTAAATGTACACCTATTGTTTGTTTCATCACTGTTAAACCGTGTGTGTGATGTTTCCTAATCGTTGATTGAAAAACGTGTATAAGTGTATTATCGGCGCTCGTTTTATCGGCAGGGCAGTGTCGTTAGTTAGTTTGTGTTTGGGGGTTGCTGACCTGCTGAAAGCCCGTCAACATACCAGATCGACATGGCAGGAATCAGTCATCATAAGTTCGCCTTCCCATGCCTGTTTTGTTAAATGTTTTGTAGATCGTTTTTGTTGAATGTTTTGTAGATCTTGTTTATTGAATGTTTTGTAGATCGTGTCTGTTGAATGATTTGTAGATCGTGCTGACGTTGACTTCGATCTGCGGCGGCCAGAGCAAAAATTACATGTATGGTTCGAGAGAGACGGAGTGTGCGTGGCGGCCGCGCCTTGCATTTGTAGTGACCGCAGTATTGTATGCGATGGCTTCGAACTGCGTGCCATGCCGACCTTCATCCCGCTGGACGTCTCGAGTCATTCTCTGGCTGGCGGGCCTATGTATGATACCGCCCACTTCCTGATGTCAAACAACAACATCGAGTCCATCGAAGACCGCGCCTTCTGCAACCTGACGTTTGCGTTGTCTACCAAAGTGTACATGATGCTGACTTCCAACGCCATCTCATCATTGGCAGACAACGCTTTCGACTGTCTTCAGAACAATGTATATCGCCTCGATCTTCAAAATAATCGACTTACTTATCTTCCTCTCGCAATGCTGAAGCTAAGGAATTTAAAGAGACTGTTTCTTCAGAACAATCCACTAGTGCACTTAAACCCGTTGGTAATGAGGCACTTAGATCCGACATTGACCACTCTTCTACTAGGCTTGGGCCTTTTTTGGCATGGCCTTCTTCATTTAGCCATCTGAGCGTGTTGAATGCTCTCGGAGCCAACAATATAACTTTCCCTTCCATCCCAGAAGATGGTTTTTCTGGGTTTAACGCGACGCTAACTTTTCTCCGGTTCACCAACTCACGGCTGACATCCCTGCCTCGAAGTTTCTGTCAAATGCCTCTACTGCAAGACGCACGGGTGCAGGTTTTTGAACCGATGGATCTCACGAACACCTTATCATGTGTTAAGAAGGTTGAGAGTACCACCAATGAGTCAAACGGTCTACTGGAGTACAGCATACTGACTCGGAACTCGACAAAATCTAACTGACCTTGAATAGCATGGTACGGGGATAGCAAGAATCCGTGCAATTCATAATATCAACGCGAATTAACTGACCATAAATATGTAAATTATTCAGATCCGCGCGTTCTTCGAACAACAGGTTGACGTTCACACAGGGTGTTTCAGTTCACAGACATTTGACTCGTGTTCATAACTTTTGTCTTGATTTATTTGATCATGGTTAAAATAGAGCTTTAATCTCATTAAATAATTCTTAGCGAATCAACCAAGAAGGTTTATACAATAATGAAATTTAAGTGCTTATGTTTTATAACAAAATTTATAAAGGAGATGATGTTTATTTATTTCTATTAGGTAATCTGCGTTTTGAATGCTATTTTAATTATCAGAGGACGAATTTCTTTTTCTAAAGATATTGCTTGTTGTTTTACAACATCACGGGATGGTATCCAGTCTTTTATAGGTACATTTGTAAGTTTGAAGCCGGAAATCATCTTAATTCTCTGTCGTTTAATCATCAACAATTATTTTCAATTGTTTTAAAACAATGAACAAGGAATTCAAAACTGCTAATCGAGGTGATTTTGTCAGTATGAAGACAAATCTTCCTACTACATATATCAAACATCAAACAATTGCCGTCTTAGTTTTTTAATTAAAACAATTATTTTCTTTAAGCCTTTCTATTAAATACGTCTGCATCTTCTTGAAAGAGGGGGAGCTTTGTCAAGAGGTGCGCTTCAAACAGGACCTAATACTTCGTAAATTATACAATAATACACCATTATACAGCGTACTAGTAAATGCATTAATTTAAATACATGCACGTATCACATCTGTGACTCGTACAGATTTCTGAAACATTTCCATAATCTTTCGGTCTTTCGAACCAGCTCGTAAGTATCGTTGGTTCGTGTATTAATTCATATCCAAATAGAATGACGCGAGGGATTAACGGACGTGTATACGATATTGTATTAATTATTTAGTTGATATTTTTATGAAAATTGCGGTATTTCGTAACCCTCGAATGTTTTTCGTAATCTTGATAATTTTATTCATGAACAAAAAGCTAAATTAAATATGACCTATGTAAGCGGTCGGTATTTCTGCGTTTTTTTCGATAATCAGCATTTTCCCTTTGAAATAAATAAACCTATTGGCTTGCAATAATGTGTCAGTCTTGTTTCTCATAACAAAACAAGATTTCGAAATCAAAAGGCACCGAACCGTAAGAGGTGATGGATTGCCAAACATAAACCACATTGAATTACTTCGTTTTAAGTAGATGCAGTTTGTTTGCGCTACATTTAGTAGCGTTGCCTGGGGCCCATTTAATAAACCAATGCAGTTCAGGGGGACAGAGGGCATTCAACCAACATCTCGGATTTTTTTCTTAAACAATCTATGCGATAATTATTGTGTTTTAGTGTTCCGTCCATGATGCGATGTGATTCTTCTAAGTTGACGCAGCGTTCCTAGGGCTTCTTTGTCCAACCAATGTTTACTTGCGAGCAGCTGTAAATGACAAAGTGTAAACTCGAATGACGTGGGATGATCACGATTCTGACGCCATTCACATTCGCTGAACACATACAAGATGTATGTGTGGCGAATGGTAATACATGTACTTTGGAATTTAAAACACGTTTGGTAAAGTAATAAGTATATAAGCCTTTAAAAAAAAGCAATACGTGTTTCAGTCAAAGTAAAGGCATTTTTCAGGTGTGACGGGGTATTAAAGGAATCCATAACCGGAGAATAAGTGTGCCAAATGTCAATTATTTTATGAACCTTGATCCACACGCTATTAAAATGGTTCGCTTATTTTGCTGCGAATGTCGCACTTTGTCTTCGTAGTTAACTAACACTTCATTCTCATAAACATTAACTTGTGGGAATTTTTTGAACAGTTAAAATATGTCGTGTATGTTCGGACATCAATGTTATAACATTGCGGTGAGAGAACATCTTGCAACGATATCCAGTAATAAAGAATAACTAGATGCCACGCTTTTTAATCGATGGATACAGTGCAATAGCAAAATTAAACTGAATTGAAACTTGAATACCGTTTCATTAAAACACGTACAATTGGTACGCGCTTCCATCGGTTTCAAAATTGGATTGAAACGTTGCAACTGACAACACCGTTTATTGTATTATTTGTCTTTCAAGGATCAGCCAGTCACGTGTCAGAAGTTTCTGTGTACTAAGAAAAAGAGATAATTAAATATCTGAAATACAATCATGGGCGATTTCAAGTTAGACAACATTGTTGTACAAATGACTTCAATAATCATGATGAAAAGTGTATAGAATGAATATGCACTTGACACACTATCATTCGTAACAAGTATCATTGCGTTGTGAATGACGCGTTCAAATATTTTCCATACATCACAATGACACGTGCAAAAGTTTTGCCCCAAAGTTTTCAATCATCGTTATTATTTTCCGACAACTTATTTGCAGAATTATGAGAATGTATAGCGATTTGTATAGTATAAAACATACGATCTTGGTACAAGAGACAATATGAAATAAAACTAACGTAATAATATAAAAGTTATTTTGCAATAAAACGTGTATTTTTTTTTAACAAATCGTTTAAAAATAAATAAAAACAACCGAAGCTAGTACGCGTCGATAAGCATATGTAATTGTACTCATTTTTTTAAGTTGGTTTTGGTAGGGGATTTCTGTCTGAATTTTAATTGTTTTAAGATTATTGGACTTTCGCAATTCTTTTGTAAAAAAGCGTTGATTGATGGTAATAATTTGCATGTAAACAACATTAAGCCGATCATCGCGTTAACATGTATATGTTATGTTGCGTAAGATGGATTTAATATAAATAATGGGAAAGTGTTTTCAAGTTATTAGTTCGTCTTTCGCTCAGATAGACAATGGTTTATATCGCGGCCGTGGTGAGTTACATAGCAAATTATTGTCAATGTTCAATGTACACCAATTGGTTGTTTGATAAATGTAAAACAGTGTTTGTGCTCTTTAGTAATTGGCGATTATAATACGTTGACTGGTGCCTTAACGACGCTCTTTTTGTCGTTAGGGCAGTGCCATTAGTTGTTTTGTGTTTGGGTGTTGGCGACTTGCTGATTTAACCGCCAACACTCCACAACGATATGGCATGAATCAGTCATCATAAGTTCGCCTTCCCATGCATGCTTTGTTGATTGTTTTGTAGCTCGTGTTTTTCTAATGCATTGTAGATCGTGTTTTTTTAATGTTTTGTAGATCGTGTTTGTTGAATGTTTTGTAGATCGTGTTTGTTGAATGTTTTGTAGATCGTGCTGACGTTGACTGTGATCTGCCGCGGCCAGGTAAAAAGAGTATGGTTCTGGAGAGACGGAGTGTGCGTGGCGGCCGCGCCTTGCCATTGTCTTGACGCAGATATTGTTTGCAGCCATAACCAATTGCGTGCCATGCCGACCTTCATCCCGCGGGACGTCTCGAATGATTCTCTGGCTGGCGGGCCTATGTCTGAAGCCTTTTTCCTGATGTCCCACAACAACATCAAGGTCATCGAAGACCGCGCCTTCTGCAACCTGACGTTTGCTTTGTCTACCAGAGTGTCCATTCTTCTGGATATAAACACAATCTCATCCTTGGCCGACGACGCCTTCGAATGTATTCAGGATAACGTCCACAAGCTCTTTATTACACATAATCGACTGACTGAACTCCCGCTCGCATTGCTGAAGCTAAGAAATTTGAAGCAACTGGGTCTTGCGAACAATCCACTAGAGCAGTTAAACCCGTTGGTAATGAGGCAATTAGGGCCGACATTGACGTATCTCCAACTAGACTTGGGCCGTTTTTCGACATGGCCTTCTTCATTTAGCCATCTGAGCGTGTTGAATGATCTCGTAGCCATTAATATTACTTTCCCGTCCATCCCAGAAGATGGGTTTTCTGGGTTTAACGCGTCGCTAAAGAGTCTCGATTTACTCAACTCACGGCTGACATCACTGCCTCGAAGTTTCTGTAGAATGCCACTTCTGCAATACACATGGGTGCAGGGTTTGGAACTGATGGATCTCAGGAACATCTTATCGTGTGTGAAAAAGGTTGAGTTCATACTGACTCGGAACTCGACAATATCTAGCTTGGATGACTATTTTCGTGGATAGCAAGACGTCGTGCAATTCATGATATCAACGCAAAAAATTAACTGACCATATTTTTTTTAATTATTCAGACCCGCGCGTTCTTCGAATAAACATGTTTGCGTTAATACAGGTTGTTTAGTACACATACATTTTACACTTGTTCATAACTATTGTCTTGAGTTATGTTGTCATGGTAAAAACAGCTTTTATCTTGTTAAATAATTCTAAGCAAATCAACCAAAGATGGTATATACAATATTGAAGTTTGAATGCATATATTTTATTAAGCAATTTGAGAATTGAATGCTTTTATAATTATCAGGTGACGAATAACTTGACGAACGACGAGTTGCTTGTTTTCTTTAAAATTTGTTCGAGATGTTAAGTTCTTTTTTTTCAAGGAACAGTTGAAGTATAAACAATTATTTCCAATTATTTTCATACAACGATCGGGTCAGTATTGTTCTTACTGTGAGCAATAACTTTCCCGAATAGAACTGACATTTCGCTTGTATAAAAATTGCTGTAACATTTTCCTTTTATAACAATATGACCTTTACCACAACTGACATGCTTAGTGTTGATTTGTGCATAAACAATGTTTTTGAAAGAAACCATGTCTGGCAATTTACGCCACCTCCTTGTCTTTTTTGTGGTACGTAATCTAAGTGTCCCTTGTAGTATAGATATGAGTTGTATGTTATGTTATAACGTTTGGAAAATGTCACTACAGTTGTTTCGTATTTGTTATGTGAATACCATCGGCCAATTCATTTCTCTACAAATAAATCCCCTGCCATATTTTAACAAAAACTTGTTAACATTTAAGTGTGTGCATTTTCAAACGAACCGTATAAAGTAAAGTAACCATGCATATGTTTGCGTTAATTTCAATATTTAGTATTTATTAATATTAAAGATTGTATTTACAGAATTACTAGACGACCAATGACCCGTCTGGACAAACATTAGCACATGTTATATATTAAGAACATTAATATACATATTAACATATCAGTTTTCAGTTACATATAGGTTACTAAACATTATAAATAATAAATACTATTGATTAATAATTAACAGTAGTTTATTCATATTTATCATACTAATATAACAGAGAAATAGTCATTCTTTTCCAAACATTGATGTATTAATGTATGCATATATGTATTCTCCACACAAAACCTTTCGTAGCAAAAACAAGAAATAATGCAAACGATACTGACTATACAGGGGACGATAAGTGTTATAAATTACATAACACATTGCGGTTACCTAAAATTAAGATTGATATGAACTGCATTAGATGAGATTTGTGTATTACGTGTTATATTATGATGACGGAAAATAAACGTGTTATATATTGTTGAATAACGATGCTAAAAAGCGAATCAAAATAATCATTAACTTCTGTCAAAACCACAAAGATAATGATATATTAGTATCCTCCCGGGCCCTAACATCGTCACGCTAAGAATTAGGTCAAGAAATATCTTGTATGAATAAAGACAATTTGTACAAAAGTACACTTACCTGGGTGAAAATCCCTTCTTAGCATGTATATCTCAAGTTTATTTCATCAAAATCCATGCACACATGTCCTTAATCTGTCTCCAAACACACTTATATGAATCAAAATGTCCGCCATTTGCAGAGTCCAAACATCGTCACATGACTTGAATGGGCCAATCAAATTTCAAAGGAGCTTACCACAAGTAGTTCAGGCCACACTATAAAATGTTAAGTATTTATTGGTTTCATATGTCAATTTTTTTCCAACTTTAAACATAACATTAAAAACACGTAACAAAAAAAAAAAACATATGGGTTTATGATTCATTCTTCCTTACA